>JAQQSQ010000792.1:0-13755 GCA_028627145.1 Eidolon dupreanum
TAAATTAAGTCAGTTTAATCTGAGTATGTGGCAACACATTGCAGAAACAGAAGTGTTAATAAACTTTCATTTGAAAATGTAGAAGAGGCCTAAGTTTTTAAACTTTTCTTATACATAAAAATTGTAAAATAAAAGAATATAATCAGAGATGCCACTTATTCAGTGACTACTATGCACCTTCAGTGTTTTACATTTACTATTCCAAAGTCTTATAAAACCCTACAAGTTCTTTGTTGATATCCCAATTTTAAAAATTTGCAGCAGGGGTTTCAGAGAATCTACATAACTAGAATGAACTCAAAGCTAACAAGTAGAAGGATTGGAATTCAAATCTAATCAAATTGAAAAAGCCATGTTTTCCCTATGCACTGCATTGATAATATACCTGTTACTGGTAATAAATATACAGAAAAATAAACACATGTAGTCATTAAGAGTAATCAGTAAGAGTGAAAGCTTATAAGATTCTGTGGTAGAAAAAGCAAATTCTGTTATCTTTATAGTACAACAGAGTACTTGTTTTGTTCCACTTAGCTCTTTTATTTTTCAAAATATTAGGATATTTAAAAATCTGCAAATATGCTCAGAAAAAAAAACATTATTTAAAAACCTTAAAATCTGAGTAATAACAGTGATAAGGGTACTTTATTCCCATGATCATTTATAACTGCATCATACTTTGAGCTCCTATTTCCTTAACTCTAAATTGAACTCACTAAATTGAATTTTCTGTTTTAAACAGCAGGTGGTGGTGCTGGGTTATTCTATAAATTTTAAGTAGTTAATTATAGATATTGCTATGTTGTTGAAAGTAATATGTAATTTATATTTTGGTTTCAGAACCATTTACATCATCCTGTTAGGATTTACTTTATAAAATGTAAAAGTCTTATATTATATGATGAGGTCTTATATTATTCCAAAAATATTGCACATATATAAATCATTTAGAATAAAGGAAATAATTATATATGCACAAAATACATATTTAAATAATTTAATTAGTTTTGTATTTTATACAAATATTTAAATGATTTTAATATGTATTTTTGGTAATAAATATGATTTAGTATTAGAGATTAAATATTTACATACATTTGTAATTATTATAAAAATAATAACGTTAAGTGGTAAAGACTAAAGACATCTTTGTTATTTAGTAAAAGAATGGGTGAAAAAACAGAGCTTTCTTCTCACTCCTTCAATTAATTCCTAGTTGAGTATGTGATTACCTTTCATCACCTTCAACTAATTCTATAACACTATTTTCTAAGACTCATTATTCCACTATATTCAAAATCTCTAAATGATTTGAGTCTCACCTACATTTCAGTTTTTAATTGATTCTTTGTATAACTCAAAGGGGGTGGTGTTTCCTAGAGTCTCTGATTTAGGCTTGGATTTGGTTGGATGGTGGAAGGGGATAAGGAGAAAGGAGGAGACGGGACTCTTTTCAAAGCTATTGCTCTTACTGGTGAAATAATATTTGGATGTTGTTGTCCTCCAGGTCCTGATGATAATTATGATGTTAAATTACTTGAGCCAGTCTCTCAGAGGTCCCAGCCTGCACGCTGCAAAGGTAACTTTACAATGTTGAATGATTCATAGACACTATGAGGCAGCAGAAGACATCTCTAAAGATTTTAATAATGATTTTGCAGTATCTGTTTTATAGCAGATGAAATGGAGGAGTGGAGAAACAGACAGCTGTAAACTTTTAAAATGATACAGAACCAGGTGGTTGGCAGAAATTAGTGGCCCTGTGGAAGGAACAGAGGTTAAAACTGAGACAGGAGTTAAAGAGAAATAAGGTGAGTAAACAATGGGACTAAAAGTGCTGTATATAGATTATACAAAGTGGAAATGTGGAAATCATTTACATTTTCTTTTAGAGCCAGTTTATGTCTACTCAAAGGGCTACTCGGAAAGACAGTGTTTTTCCAGATTGAGCCTTTTCCCCCTTCTCTAGCCCCTTGGAGTTTTATCATTTTTGAATTGGAAGTGACCCAACAGAGCAGCAAAAACTAAAGCTTATTTTAAAATGAAGAATGCCACTAGTAGACAAATGCTAAAGTTACTTTCAATTTTAAAATTGTTGGCATATATTTGATTCTCAGTGTGTGATTCTAAGTCTAGAAGATTTAACTGAGTTACAGGTATACAGAATACACACAGACACACACACACAATATGTAAACAAAAATATATTGCATATAAGACATATTGTATATATATAATTAAAATGTAATATATACATACAATCATATATTATACATATCATATATATCATATAATATGCCATTATAATATGCATATCATATATATGTTTTTAAGGTTGCAAACTAGACTACTGAAACAGAAGCTCTGTAGTGTGGAAACTTGGGAATAACATTTAAAAATTTTCTCCAGATAACTATTATGCCTAGCATAGTTGAGAATCACTAGTTTGGATAGTTTGAGGACTATTGCTACAAGCAGTAGCTTTATAATACAGTGAAACAAAATAAAACAAAAAGAAGTACAGATCAAGTAGAGGCAAAGGTAGTAGAGACAGGTTTATGTGTCTTGAAACCCATAAATATTGGGAACCTTCTCTATGAAATAAAATTAAAAATTACAAATACAAAATTACATACAATACCTTCCGAGTAAATTTACCAAGGCATTAACATTGAGGTCAGCTTCACTTCTTATCGGCCTAGACATGTTTCCGGGCCTTTCTGAGTTGAGAATAATGGCTTCATGGTATTGTCAAAATCAAATGAGCTAACAGCTTTTCATAAATGTTGAAATACCCGACAGGTATGGGAAGTATTGCCCTTTTCATCTTTGATGAGCTCGTTCATATGCAAGAGTGTGAAGTAAATAGAGAAAACTGCTCAAGATTTTGAGATAACCAATAAAACAATTATGCACACTTGCATCCCTGTTCTCCAATATTTCTAGAAAAATCCAACATTCCTACACACTCACACCTTAGTATTTGTTGAATGAATTACTGATTGAATGAATAAATGAATGATTGACTAAAAGGAAAGGCTCATGGTCCACCTGCTGCTAACATAAACTATTATTGGCAGAACCTTAGAAGTGACTTGTTCTTTTGAGAATTTTAAATTAATTGTATGCTGTAATAAATGTGGTTAATTGAGCTGGGTGAAGTTTATTTGTAAAACCTCCTGGAAGAAAGGCCTTTTTGCAAGACTTTGGGAAGAAGGAAAGTACATTTACAAAAAGCAACAAGAAAGCTTTTCTAAAGGGCATTTCTTCATTTTCATTCCAACATTAAGATACTAATGATGATTATTCACCTTGTTCATCAGGGTGATTTTGGTGAAAAGTATTTGCCTTTCAAAATATTTACTGAGTGTCCTCTGTGGAAAAAGCACAGGAAATTACAAGGCATCTAAAAGATACGTCTTTGTAATCACACTAAATCTTCATCACAACCCATGGCATCAAGTTTTTCTCATTAAGAAAATGGAATTCAGAAGTGTAATAACTTCCCAAGATCACAAGATTTTGGATATTACACAAGATATTAGAAATAAGATTCAAATCCCAAACTCTGTGATTTATAGACCCATGTTGTCCCATTATATCCTTTTAATTAGCAAGATATAATTTTTTATATTTTGTAAAAGTATAAGTAGACAAAGAACCTCTAGATTTTAACAATTTTCCTGTTGAGATTATAAATGATTTTTAATTATATGCAATAAATTTATAACATTTTCCAACTGGGCCAGAAAAGACTATGCATTTCCTAGTAATGGTCACCAGACTGTATCTAAATCTCACCCTTCCCACACACAATGTGGCAAAAAATGAGGTCCTAAACTACACATGCACACACACACACACACACACACACACACACACACACCCCATACACACTATACACACATGCATACATATGTACGTGTGCGTGCACATATATTAAAATTCTTATTTTTTTTTAAAACAAAAAATTTAAATGAACTTTAATCACAGTGTTTGGATGCTTGCTTACTTTAATGCTAAAATATATGTTGGCTAAAGTTTACAAAATAGACTAGTTTGTAAGCTGAGCTGAAAATTATCAGGAACATTCTGGATATATAGGTTCAATGTGCAATACATGCTTCTGTTTTTGTTTGTTTTTGCCATGTCCTCTATGGATTTTTAATTAAACATATATCAAGTGGGACAAGGATTTGACAGAAGTTACAGTTTATAGAAAATGAATTTATCAAATAACTACAAGCAGCTTTTTCATATATTACTCAGGGCACCATCATAGTTATGTAGTCCTGTAGGACACTGTCTTAGACTTGCTTATATGAACAGCTATGCCTTGTTGTGTGTGTTTGTATCTAAAAGGGTAGAGTGAAGACTCTTGAAACCCATTCTTTTTTTCTAGATCTCAAGTTTGAACCATCCTGATCTTACTCTATAAATATTTAAATCTTCTTTTATTTCTTCCAGTTATTTCTGATAATTATACTGTCAATGTGGCAGAATCTGAGGACACATGTTTTAGATGCATTTGGTTTGTGGTTGTTTGGAGTGAAAATTAAATGCAAGAAAGCAACCCCAAATGAGTGTGTGTACCCAAATTACAGAGGGAAAGACCAGATACAAGGATTCAAATTAGGAAAATAATATGAAATTGCCTCTGCGCTCCCAGAAGCTCAATCAAATGTTAAATCTTTTGAAAGGTCTTCATATTTGCTTTTAGTTAAGGTTCCAAATGATTTTTGCAAAAATTAGTTTTAAGTCATACTGTTAAAATTACTGCCTTCATTTAATTTTCAGATTTCAAGGATTGTGGATGTGTACTATTGATTTAATTTCTGGTAGATGTCCCAAAAAGAAAAAAAAAATGCATAAACTCCAGATCCAAAAGTGCCCATTATTCAGCTCTGAATAAGCCATGTTGTCAAGTGATATTACAGCTATGATCTTTAAAACATTTGAAAGAAAGCTGGATAAATTTTTGTAAAAAGCTGGATTTTATGGTTTTGTCTATGCCAAAGAGATTGTCCAATAGAAGGCACCCTGGTAAGCCTAATTATTACTCTACATATGGTACGTGGCATTATAAGCTATTTTGAGGTTTTTGGAAAGGAGAGCTCTGAGTGACAACCACAGCAGGGCGTGCTGAGGAATTTTAACTCCAACTCTCGCATTCTCATGTTGGCAGGACATAAAACACAAAATGCTCTTTTAGTAATCATTCTTTTATAACTTTTCAGGGCAAATAATTCTGTTAAAATTTATAGGATGCACTGGGGAAGGAAGTGATATACGAAAAGTCAGTATAATACATCTGTATTCAGTGAAGATTGTTCTTCAAAATATTGCACTATTATTTACAAAGTCATTTTCATTTTCTGCTTTAAAAGCATAGCAACTTTTATGATACATTATTGAGAGGATAATGTAGAATCTGATTTGGAGTAAAATTTAAGTTAAACATTAAAATATTGTATGTGTAGATAGTTGCACAAACAAAATATGCTGAAGGAATTAACTCAGAGAAATATGGAAACAATCAGGCATTTATCAGATTTGTCCCTATGTTTGAAAGGTTCCTTAGAGAGAAAAAATAATTGATGACATTATGTGGAGAAGGTTGTTTTATACTTATGATTTCAATATATCAGTTCAATGAGAACTATTATTTCTAAGTTAAATTTGTGGGTACCTTAACAAGTCTTAAGATGAAATTTAGGCATCCTACTACCTGTATCCTTGAAGCATATTTAAGATCAGCCTTCCTTATTGTTTAGTTGCAGAATGTCTTGTTCAGCAGTAATTATGACAGGAAAGTGCATGTTCATAGTTTCTGGGACATGTGAAATGTGTTTATATATATTAAGCACTAATTATGCTTATATCCTCTACTGCACTTTGTAGGATCTGAAAAGCCTTTGACTTTCCAAGTTCAAGAAATGTATATTTCTGCCACCACTTTTTTCTGGTTTTGGACAAAAAAAGGATTTTCTTCTTTAGCAAAATAAAGGGGTTTGCCCCTCTGGTTTTCCATCTTAAATGCTAAAAACAGGACATGAATTAAATTTAAGGATTATCTTAGCTAGGGCAGAATAACTGGGGACAGATAATAATTACAGTAGATTTGTATTCATGTTCAAGGCTAAAAGAAAATTATAGCATTAGACTTGTGAGTAGCATTTTGTTCTTTTGTGGTTATTTCAGATATTGTTTTAAAACAAAGTCAGGCATACTTTACTTACTGCCATTTAAAAAATGAGAAAAATCCAAGTTTTAATTCAGTCTTTACTTATATTTTAAAGTCAAATGATTTATAAATCTCTGTGGGATATAACTTCTAAACATTATAATAAGATTAAGATGATATTTACCACTTCATTTTTTCCTTTGAGAGTGAGCTAGAATTTTTTTTTTTTTTTTTTAATACGACCTCTTTGCTGCTATTACTATTTTCTCCAAAAGGTGACGCTTGTGCAATCTTTTTCTTTCCCAGGGTGCAGAGAACCAGGGGAGCCAGAGGGACCACAGTGAATTTTCAGAATGGTTTCTTTTCCATAAACTTCAAGTAGCCACGTCAGCAATCTGCATTTCTGCAGCTGCAGCTTCTTTATGCTCAAATAACCCTTCAAATCAGATTTAGTCTAATTTTGTGTAAAAAAAAACAAAACAAAAAAACAAAAACAAAAAACAAAAAAACCCATGCTTCTCATCTTAGTTTGGTTTAAACTTTGGAGTTCTTTATCCCAAGTGTATTTTTTAATGTTCTTCTTCTCTTCTGATCTTTGACTAAAGTTCTAAGTCTGTTTTGTAGATAACCTCGGTCCATTTGAAGTTGTCTTTCTTGATTAGAATGCATAAGCAACACACAAGTATGTCTGGTCTCTGTCTAAACAAACCTTTCTGACAACGTAAATTCAGAAGGGTAAATCATTCAGACAGGAGAAATCTTTTGAACTGCAAACAGGCAAGAAAGATTGAGAGTCACATAGAGAAAGGAAAACATATTGGAGAGATTCTGGTGATGAGACAGGAATGAACAGATGAGACTTAGAATCAAACATACCAGTTCTTCCCAGCAATTCATGTACATTTGCACCCAATCCCTGCAGGCTGAAATGAATTTTAAATGTAATCTTATGAAGTCCAACCACTTCATTTTACAGGTGAAGAAACAAGTCCCAGGTAGGTAAGAGTGTATTCAATGGAACACAACTGAATTCTGTTTCTTCTTCTGGTGAAAAAAATGTAATGATCTGTGAAAGAGATGTATTAAGTCATGTAATGATCTGCCAAAGAGATGTATTAAGTCACAAGTTTTAGAAAACAAAATCTCAGATAGTTTTGAAAATGGAAATCTCTTTAACAATACTTCTTTTTTTAGGCACATATTATTTTGAGCCACTTTGCTAATTTAGAAGACTACTTCTGCTCCAAGCAGAAATATGGTCATTTATTAACCATGTAAGTTATAGATCCGTGCTGTCCATTATAGATCTGTGCTGTCCAATATAGTAGCCACTAGCCACATGTGACTATAAAACTAAAGTTTAAATTGATGAAAATTAAATAAAATTAAAAATTTAGTTCCTCAGTTATACTAGCTGCATTTGAAGTGCTCAATAACTACATGTGGCGAGTGACTACCATATTGAACACGGTACATATAGATCTTTCCATCATTGCTGAAAGTTCTCTTGGATAGTGGTTTTAGATTATTAACTGCAGGCAGTATAAAGAAAGTACGGCATGAGGTCATGCATAGTGTGATGGGCAAGTCCAGTGTGTAATGGTTAAAAGCATTTGTCTTATGGTCGATATAGGTTTATAACAAGTTACAAACAGCTATGGAAAATTATCAAGCTTATGTCTTCTATGCCCTCTTTCTTTCTCTTTCTCCCTCTGCTTTTGCCTTCTCTAATGTTTTCCACTTTTAAGTGTTCAATAAACCTTTGCAAGTACCTTATTTATCCCCTCTTGTGCATTATTCTATTAGATTTCACATTGTCCATTGAGTACCTACTGACTGACTGTGTGACAGACATTACGCAAGGTAACTAAAAAGAAGAATTGGATGCTCTGTGATAATGAACTGGGCAAGGAGAAAACATGTTTCTAGAGCCCAATCAGGATAGGGAACGAGCTCCTCGGACTGTTTGAATTAGCAAAAGCAAATATTATTAGCATAATTATATGTTAGGAGATGAAAATTTGATCTGAGGTGTTTAATGACTTGCCCAAAATAATACGATGATAAAAAAAAGGTATCAGACTGAAATTCATGTTTTTAAATACCAAGTCCAGTACTTTTTCTAATCTATTACTAACTCAAGGTAAAGATTGGTTTATGCTAACTTCCTAATTTCTTCTGACATCAGCCAAGGAATCATCAAATAAGTTGTGCCTTGCACATATCCACATTTTTTTAAAGTCTAATTTTCAGAATTTCTTTGAATTCAGACAGAATTATATTTGTGTTTTAACATGGGTTTCTTTTGGGGACTCTCAGCTAAGGGCTTGTAGAAGACCCTTTTGTTGGACTGATCTATGCTTGAGGTTCTATTAGCACTTGAACTCAGAGTTTATACGTAAATAAACAAATGTTCTTTCTACAAAAATAGAATCATCGGTTGGCAGATAAATAAAATAATACCATTTTTAGGCAATCGAGACAGCATCAATAGCTTGTATCTTCTCAAATTTGGCACTCCCCATGCCTTATTGTGTAACAGGGTGATTTATTTAGGCACACCTAAATCCAAACTCTAGTTCTTATATAGATTTTCTCTTTACAGCAGCCTTTGCTTGGAAATTCTGCGTTACCACTCCATCACACAAGTGGCTTAGTAATGGACCTTAAATGGGCCTATTACTAATTATCTCAGTGCTAAATTACTTGGAAGTGCTCCACCTATACCATATGCCACTCAGTATGAAATTTAGTTTGATAGACTTTCTACCTCACATACAAGTTATCAGTCAACTGTTGATTTTTATGTATTGATGTGTTCTAAGATATCCTGTGTTATTTGCAATGATTTCAACCACAAATTGTATTATAGTGAGACAGTACTGCTTTTATTTATAAAACAAATCTAGGTATGGATTGTCTTTATCTTTATCAATAGAAACTTCCAGTAATGCTGCCATGTTTTCTTATTCTATTTATTAAATTTTCCACATAGGCTTTAATTGACTGGAACTTTTTTGATAACTTTTTCCTGGTCTTTCATAGAGTACTGCCCTGATTCCATCATCCTTTTCACTTTGCCATACTTTCCTACCAAAACAAACAAATGAAACAAAACAAACAAATGAAACAAAACAAACAAACCAGCAAAATTCTCTTTACAGTGGCTTTTCTTTTCTTTTAGTGACTTGAACTCCTTTCTTCCCAGCCCATTAATTCAAAGGATTTTTCCTCTTATCTACAATTGATTGGTTCCTCTCTTTCAAGGTTTTCCTCTAATATCTTAGAATTCAAGGGTTCTTATAACCAGCAAATACTTTCATGCATTTTAAATATATATTTTTTGCATAATAATAAAAATACATTTATGCATTGAATAATATATAGTGCCAATTATAATGAAACAAATTAACTTTTTCATAGCAGAACATTCTCTAGCAATGTGACTGAACAAATGACTATCAATCTGGACTTCAGTGTTCTCATCTGAAAAATGAAGTAAAAAATATAATAAAAATAAGTCTAAATGTTGTTGGTACTCTATGTTTCTCATTTTTATTTAAAAAAAAGTCTAGTAAGAAAAACATAGTAGCTAGTAATTTTTTTTCCTATAGGTTGTGTGACAGAGAACAACTCAAAGTATTATTTTCTAGAATGTATTATCACTAGTGAAAGTAATTTTGGAAAACAAAAACTTTTGGTCAAAATAAAATTTGTTATTTTCCTGAAGATTTGTAGGTATCTCTGCTAGTAAGACTAAAACTAGAGGTTTTAAAAGTAAATATATTCTGATACTAGCTACAAAAATAAAACAAAAATTGTTATATGTTCAGCTGAAGAGTGAATGTATACCATTAAAATGTATCCTAGTTTATATGACATAGAATTAGAAAATGCCACAATATTCTTAAATGATCCACACCTGAAAATTGTATGCATACTTAAAGTAGCATTTGTATCTGTTTCAGCTAGACTCATTTGTATTTATTCATATTTGTATTTGGCTTGGGGATCTCTCCATTGAGTGAAGGCATGCAGAACTGACTTTCTCCTATCAAGCCTTGAATACACACACGTCTACTCATAGCCCCAACACATTTTAACTAGCCAACTTGACATTTAAAAAAAAAAATATGTACCTTGATCACATTGAGCTATGTGGTTTTTAGGATTAAAGGGAAATTTTGCATACGACAGACAAATTCTAAATTTGAGTTATTACTTTAAAAGTATTTTGGAAACCAAAATAACTAGACCATCACTTTATAGACTTTGCTTCCAAATAAAAGTTACTTGTGTGGTTTGAACACTGGCTAACTCAATCTTGCTGTGATAACAGCTTAAATCTCAGGTGCTTTATAAAAGCTCACTGAATATTTTGGGCTTATATTACTGTGGATACTAAGAGTATATGCTGGCTGTTGTCATAGTGCTCTTTCCCTCATTACTTATCTAGTCTAGCTCTACTCTCTTTTTAATTTTAAATATGTATATTTAAAGTAGCATTTGTATCTAATATAGTTGATATACAATATTATATTAGTTTCAGATGGACAACATAATAATTAGACATTTATAGAACTTACAGAGTTATCATTCCCATAAATCTAGTACCAATCTAATACCATATATAATTATTACAATATTATTGACTATATTCACTGTCCTGTATTTCACGTCTCTGTGACTATTCTGTAACTAGTAATTTGTACTTCTTAATCTCATCCTTCTTTTCACTTATTCCCCCAACACTCCCTCCTCCTACAATCTGGCAATCACTAATTTGTTCTCTGTATCTATGAATGTTTCTATTTTGTTGGTTAATTTATTTTGTTTTTTTAGATTCCACATATAAGTGAAATTATATGCTATTTGTCTTTCTGTCTGACTTATTGCGCTTAGCATATTATTCTCTAGGCCCATCTATGCTGTTGAAGATAGCAAGATTTCTTTTTTATAGCTGAGTAATATTCCATTATATGTATGCACCACTTCATCTTTATAGATTTATCTATTTATGGACATTTAGATTGCTTCCATGTGTTTACTACTGTAAATAATACTGCAATAAACATATGGGTGCATATGTCTTTTTGAATTAGTGTTTTGGGTTTCTTCAGATAAATACCCAGAAGTAGAATTATTGAGTCCTTCTGTATTTCTTGTTACAGACTCTGCTTTTAAGTCTATTTTGTCTGGAATAAGTATTCCTACCCCAATTTTTTTTTTTCATTTTTATTTTTATAAAATATCTTTTCCCAATCTCTTTATTTTTAGTCTCTGTGTGTCTTTTCATCTGTTGAGAGTCTTTTGTAGGCAGTATATATAAGGGTCTTGTTTTCTTATCCATTTATCTGCCTTATGTCTTTTGATTAAAGCATTAGTATATTTACATTTAAAGTAATTGTTGAAAATATTTAGTTATTGCCATTTTAGTATTCATATCTTTGATCTTTTTCTTCTTCTTTAAAAAGTTCCTTTAACATTTCTGTAATATTGGTTTGGTGATGATGAACTCCTTTAGCTTTTTCTTGTCTGGGAATTATGGCTTTACTCTTGATAGAGAAACTATAAGATCCTGAAGTACATGATCTATTTATTATACCTCCTTTACATGAGCAAAGCATCAACTAGACTGTAATAATTCATCGGAAGATATAAATTTGATCAAATCACATTGCACAAAAATTACTTTGGATAAATTGCTTTCAAACAAAAAGAAAAAAAAAACATGAGAAATAAATAAACATAGACATAAATTATTTGCTTTTATTAATTTTGACTAAAAAACATTGTACTTGATTGATATGTAAAAACTACTTATGATTTGACATGAAATATCTTTGCTTCTTTTGAATTTTATGTTTGACAAAATACAATTTATAATTACTATCTATTCTGTGATAGCAGAATATCCATTCAAAACAAAAAAACTGGGTAATAATTTATCTTGTTTGAAAATGACAAGATATTGTATTGTACCAGCTTATTATGTAAATGGTTTCCATTATTTTATAGAGTGACTTTAACTGAAAAGATGTTGAAGTTTTGCATCTGCAGGTTAAGGTCTGTTATTCTCATATGATGAGAGAGGTAGCAAACTGCTTTTTAAATTTTATTTAAATAGCAAAACTTTTATACTGACCTGTCTCAAATTTAAGAGTGTGGAGTCACTATCTTCCAAAGTTTCTTATCAAAAGAACTCAATGGAAATTCAAGGGATACTTAAAACTACAATTTTCCTCTGGCTTGTACTTGCTCAGATTAGAGGAGGAACAAAATGCTGAACAAACTTTCCTCTCGCTAAAGTCCAGTACTACTCTATGCCAAATTTATTATTA
The DNA here is from genome assembly GCA_028627145.1 of Eidolon dupreanum. NCBI lineage: Eukaryota > Metazoa > Chordata > Mammalia > Chiroptera > Pteropodidae > Eidolon > Eidolon dupreanum. The sequence goes on from JAQQSQ010000792.1 coordinate 12,526, forward strand.
TTTTTGCCCACAAAAAAAAAAAAGCTCTTCATAAGGAAAATATGTTATTTTAATTTAAAATTATTTTTATTTCCCTTGTCAAGATTATGACAAATGTCCCTAATCTCACACTTCTAGGTATCTTGACCTCAGAGCCTTTAGAAAAATGTTCTTGTTTTTTAAACCATAAATTATTTAGAAAGATTAATAATTAAAGAATTTCCACCACAGCCATAGAACTGTTTAATAATATCAATAAGTAAGCAATAAATGGGTAGATAGAATGACATTGGCAAATAATTTTATTTATAAACATTAAAAAAAAGACATTATCTTTTATCTCTCTAAATATTTATGCCCTCAACATAAAACGCAGTCATGAAGACATGCCTATCTGTTTATTTTGTAAAAGCCATGGTGTCAACAGTTTAGAAATTTTTAGTAAAAAACAGAAATAAAGACATTCTTGTAGGATGTAGTCAAATCAAGGAATTCTGTCCAAATTTTGGAAACAAACAAAAATTTTGGCTTATTTTCCAGAAAAGTTTAGATCAAGTGTTTGAGTTTTATAATTTGAAAACACTCTTTCAATTGATGTGTGTGTGTATGCATGCATGCATGCATGCATGTGTGTGCAGTATTTAAAATTAGAAGCAAAGTGCTAAGGGGATTCCATATTGTCTGATTGTTGTGAAAACCTGGATGATGTGAAACTTGACTTAGGAGCTAATGGTGTTGGTTGTGGATTGACCACCAGCATGGAAGAAGGGTTTTGAGATGGGGAAATATCACCGCGATCTGGGTATCATTTACTGGGACTTGGCTAGGAACATAACACTAGAGAAGAGCAAAGCATAATCAGTTGTTCTTGCCCCCTAGTCTATTCTCCATTCTTCTTTACCCCATCTGGGCCTTAGAAGGCTAGTTTCTGAAAACTGCCTCACCGTGGATCCCTTGACAGCTATCTACTGCTTAGAATCAGCCAGTGGTCTCAGTGGACTAAGATACAAAGGCGAAAGGATAAGTTGTACATTCCTCCTCTTTTCCTTCTTTTGTCAACACCCTGTCCCCTGGTAGTAATTGTATTCCTCTTTCCCACCAGGAAAACACTCCTTTGCAATTCTAATTCTCAGTGAACTCTGATAACACCATTTCTTCCTCTTGTCCTTTTAGTCCTATGGGTTGAAAGAATTTTTCCCTGTTACTAGTCCCTGGATGCCATATCATCTCTTATTCTTTTTGCTATGCTCA
>JAQQSQ010000793.1:0-13755 GCA_028627145.1 Eidolon dupreanum
GAGCCGTGCAGAGTGGGGAGCAACGGGAGCCTTTCATGACTCGCCCGTGCGTTCGGCTTCGCTCTGACGTGGTTCGGTGTGGCTGACGGCTTTCTGCCCTGGGAGCATGCGCGAGGTACCACTGGGAGCTTATTGAAATGTCCAGGAGTTTGGGGCTCAGGCTCTGTCATCTGAGGGTTTGCGGTGGCCCTTGGAGCAGGCGTTGTAGTGCGTTTCCAGGTGACATGGTTGCCAGACCACTTGGCACGTGACTTCTCCCTGCCCGGTTCCCATTTGCCCACAGCTGAAGGCAGCCCCGTCTCTTCCGCGTTTCGCCCCCCACGTGTTATGTAACGGAAGCGGAGCCTGTGGGGGAGCGATCGGGAGGCGCTGGGGACGGGGGCTGCGATTAGATCGCTCTGCACCAGTGTGACAACGGATTATTTCAGCCCGCAGGGAGCCAGGTGGGGACCGATCTGACAATGGGCAGAGGGCTGTGTGAGTCACCCTCCCGTCTCCTTAAATGTTTGCCCACACGGAAGACACGCTCCGTCGCTTGGTCATGATGCTGTGAAATTGTGCTTCCCACTCAGAGCTGCCCACGGAGATGTTTCTGGAACCCAGGGAAGGAGGGGTGGGAATAGGCTGTGTTTTTGTTGTTGCTGGGTGACCCAGATGCGGCTGTTTTCTTGTCATTCCTGATTTCTGAAAAGTTTACGGCTCTGTCACAGTCGCATGGAGAAGCCAGAGGATGCTCACAGGTTCTCTGCAAAACAACATCTCTCAAAGCTGTTTTCCTTTCTGTGCACAGCGGTGATTAAAAATAGAAACCATTAGCAGCGGGGGGAGTGTGGTGTGGATCCTCTGGGTGCTGAACAGCTTAGGTGGTTTAGGAAAAACCATTTTTTTCTTTACTTTTGGTCAAGGAGGCAGTGTTTCTAACAGGTGGAATTTGGGGGGAAAATAAAACAAAACCAACACCAGACCTGTGAGGACTATGCTTCTTAGTGGTACCGATTATTCTTAGGATACTTATCGAAGGGATGACTTGAATGCAGGATGGGCAAGCAAAGAAGATGCTATCCAGCAGGTACTAATGTGGTTTGCGTTGTGTTTTTTTCAAGCAATGGAGAGTTTCTAGATGTTCTATAATGTGTCCTTGTTCCTCCTGGAAGGAAGTAGAATGTTCTCCACGGCCTCGAGACCAGAACGAAGCAGACCAGCCTGTGATGGGATCGGAGTTACACATTTAGCTTCATGGAGCATTGGGGCGAAAGGACCTCATTCATTCATTCGTTCATTCATTCATTCATTCAACATGTATTTATAAGCGTTCTAAGCACTGGGACCGTTCTAAGCACTGGGACCCTATCAGCGAACAAACCCCAAACTTCTGCCCGTACGCAGCTTGCATTCTGATGAGGTGACAGCTGGATTCCTGGGCCTCTAATGTCCCGGATTAGGTATGGCTCTGGAGAAGCCGAGAAGACTTTCTGAGTCTGAATTTCCTTATCTGGCAAATGAGTTCACCGTGCTATCACTGCTTTCCAAATTTTCCTGGTCGTAGAAGCACCCAGAATGCTTGATGAGGCCTCACGGAGACCGATTCAGTATGTCTGGACCAGCCTCGTCCCACAGAAATGTAAGATGAGCCACACATGTAATTTCAAGTTTTCTAGCAGCCACATTAAAAAAAAAAAGTATAAATAAGTGAACTGAATTCTAACATCTTTTGTATAATCTCACATTTCAAAGATTATATCATTTCAACGTGTAATCAATATAAAAATAGTAATGGGATATTTTATAGTCTTTCTTTGCACTAAGTCTTCAAAATCTAGTGTGTATTTTATATTATGACACAACTCAATGCAGAGCAGCTACATTTCAAGTGCTCGGTAGCCACCCACCTGTGGCCAGCGGCCACTGTATGTGTCCAGCACGGGTCCACACAGAGCCTAGAGGTCTGTACACTTAACAAGTGGTCCAGGTGATTCTCGGGACTGAGCAAGTGTGGGGAAGACTTGATGATTCTAATAGTCTATTAGAATACCAGGGGGCGGGGGGGACATCAATGGGTCAACCACTTAAGTGACAGTTAAGACGTTCATATTTTCAGGACACTGATTCCATAACTCCTCTAACCTCCCCCTTTTCCTCTCACTCCATCCTCCATGTTTTCTCCATGGGCTGACAGTCAGGGCCTTTAAGATGACATAATGGGGCTGCAGATGATGCAAAGAAGAACAAGTTTAAATGATCAAAGGGATGAGGAGGCTGTCTTATGAGGATAAACCAGAAAGATCAAAACTCTTCAGGCTGGAGAAAGAAGGCTGAAGGGAAGGGAGATCGAGGTCTGTAAGGCTGCGAGGTACGTGGAGAAGCCAAGCACGGGCGTTCTGAGATCCAGAAGCGGCAGAACAGCCAGGCCCATCGGGTAGCTGCAAACAGCTTTAGGACAAATAATCAGAAAAAAAAACATTTTAGGCAGTGGATGAAGTTCGAGAACTCATTTCCTGTGGTATATACAGCAAAAGAGATAATGCGAGCAGGTTCAAGCAACGTTTTGGTGTGAGCCGTATCTTCTTGCAGTATCCTGAGACATCCCGTATCTCCTTAATAAATAGTTAGGTTTGGTTTTAGAAAGTACACTTCCTGTGTGTCGATCCATCCACCCGCCCCGTACGTCTGTCCATTAAACTGTCTAAGGCCCTACTCTGTGAAATGGGCTTTGTTAGAGGCTTCGACAAATAGAACGTCATTGACTATGCACCACGAACCCATGACGTCGACGTGATTACACCGTTTGCAGATGGAGGAATGGACTCAGAGACGTTAAGTGACTTGTCCACATTTGCTTGGCTGGAGACTCATGACGGTGGTTGGTTTCACATTCCGAGCATTTTGACCATGTCCAGCAGCCTCTACGAAGGGCAGGATGGTGGTCCAGGTGTCTACGAGGCTGACCAGGGTGTTCCTAGGAGCAAATCGGGGAGGTTCACCCGTGCCGAACTCATTCAGCCCATCTGCTGGGACCTCTGAAGGCCAAAGCTGGCCTCCCGGTACCCCATCACATTCCGGGGTGTGGAATTCCCATTAGCATTTTCAGGGGCCTTGGAGTTGCTATCACGTGGTCACAGATGTGTTCAGCGGTTGAGTTTTGGGGGGCAACACAGCGTGACGACATTTAGGGGTCACTAAAGCTTGTTAGAATCCCAGTAGTCCATAGCATCAAAGCGGGAGGAGACCATTAAGACCATTTCTTTCCAACGCAGTTGTTCAAGGGAATGGCCCGGCTTCTCTGTGTTAATGACCTTGGGCCAGAGCTGGGGTGGGACCCCACAGCCCCATCCCCAGCCCAAAGCCCCTTCCAGGCTGGTAGGCTTTGCAGACAGGGCCCTTTCGTTGCTCGGCGGTATGCAAGCTGATTCAGAATTTGACATTTCATTTCTTGACATTTGATGGAGATGCTGGAAATATGTCCCAGTGGACCGAGAACTCATTAGAACTAATCACATGCAAAAATGATTACGGCTTGCAACTGAAGATTGAGTGTTGGCGAAAATTATTCTGAGTGGCCTCAGAGGGGAGGTTTAGCTGTGTCCCGTTGTTTTTCCATGAGTGTATGCTTCTCTGTCCCGCCTGTTTGCTCCACACGGGACGCCCTCCTCTCTCGTCTCTCTCATACGTGTATGCCACGTTTTCTTTATCCAGTCAGCTGTCGATGGACATTTAAGTTTCACCCATATCCGGGCCATACCTTGTGAATAATGCTGAGATGGATATGGGAGTGTGGGCATCGATACATTTATAGTTCACAATGACCGGCAACCACGTGCGGGGTGCCTTCCAGGAGCCAGGCATTATAACCAGCATTTTACATATTTTATCAATATTCTTCATACTTTTGCAATGTAGTTATTACAAAAGTGGGAATTAAAGTGCTGAGGATTCAGAGAACTTGCCTAGATGTGCCCAGCGATGGCGTGACCAAGCTGGGTGACATGTGCTTCTCAGTGGAATTCTTGACATCCATTCGACTTGCTGTCCGTGTCACCTTTGCAGCCCTCTGTGTGCTATTCCAAGCCCACCATGCAGTCATCGATTTGCTAAAAATAACTTCTGTGTCTGACAGTTTTTCATGCCGCATGCTGTCACAGTCCCTCCCTAGAAGTCTGTGACCAGGAGGTTGAGAAGTGGGGAGAAAGAATCTGGAATCACCCAAAATCAGCAGGCTCTCCCTAGGGGCCACGGCCCCTCCCATTTCTGCCTTGTTATATTTTTAATGAGGTCAAGGGCACCCACTGGGCAGAGGCTGGGGGCTGTCTGGAGTCACAGCCTGAGTCAGAGGCAGGGACATCGCCTGCTGACATCACCCATCCTGGCAGGTCCCATCATGTAGACCTGAGGAGCCCCACTGGATGAAGGAGAGACAAACCCGTGTGCCTCCCAGATGCCCCCGCCCTTCGAAGTGTCCGTCATGTCCACTGGCAATTTTCTTCCATATTTCTGCGAAGCGAGCCCCACCTCTGATGAGGGTGTTGACAGGCGGGACGTGTAAACCTGACCCTGTGAAAACAGACGCAGGTGGAGGCCTGTAGGAGAAGGCAGTTGTAAGGATGGCGTGAGTGTGGAATTGCCCTAAGGGAGAGGCAAAGGTCTTCCCAGTGGATTAACACGGAATGTGCAGCAATATGCCGACTAAAGACTCCGTGAGAGCCCAGAGAATTAAAACTAAGAGAGCAGAAGAAGTTAAAATAAAGGAATGTAAAAAGAGATCGCATGCAATGACTAAAGCATGAATGAATAAATCAAAGAGGAAGATTTGATTAATTGGACTCCATCAAAATTCAGAGCTTCTGCTCTTTCAGACACCATTCAGAAAACAAGAAAGATGAGCCTTAGGTTGGGGCAAAATTTTTGCAAATCATATATCTCATAAAAATACACTTATCCTACAACCCAGCAATTTCATTACTAACTGTATATTCAAGAGAAATGGAAATATACCCATCCAAATCCTTGGGTGTGATGTTCACAGCAGTGTTTTTTAGAATAGCCTAGAACCGGAAAACACCCAAATGTCCATCATCATGTGAAGGGATTAAAAAATGTAGTATATCTCTATGTTTGTATTAATATCTATCTATCATCTATCATCTTTCTTTCTCCCTCCCTTCCTCCCTTCCTCCCTTCCTCCCTTCCTCCCTTCCTCCCTTCCTCCCTTCCTCCCTTCCTCCCTTCCTTCCTTCCTTCTCTTTCTTTCTTTCTTTCTTTCTTTCTTTCTTTCTTTCTTTCTTTCTTTCTTTCTTTCTTTCTTTCTTTCTTTCTTTCTGCTTTCTTATTTCTTTCTTTCTATATCTATCTATCTATCCATCCATCCATCCCTCCATCCATCCCTCCATCCATCAGGCACAGGGCATATGTAGTTATGCACAGATGTACAGGAGCTGCTCTGTTGTTATGGCACTCATTCTGGGAGGGAAAGCAGATAAAAGAGCATTTTTACACCCACACACTCACACACACCACACACCCTCCCCCCCCTTCTCCCATGCCCTTTAGCCCCATGATTCCAGGCTTCACCGCGTCTCGCTTGTGTCTCGGTGTCTCCTCTCCTGATACCAGCCTGTGCCTCGGGTCCCCCCCAGGAGTCCCCTCACGCTGTGGATGGCCGCTGTGTGACCACTGGTGCTCCCTCACTGGACACTCGCTCCTCCTGGGGTAGCTGTCATTCTTGCCCAGACCGCCCCTCAGGGTCGGCGACCGTGACCAAGGTGATGCGTTCACTTCAGTCACCAGAGCCCGAGGTCCCTCTGGACCATGCACGGAGGTCACTGAGCCTCTCGAAGCTGCTCGTTGCCAACTCTGACGAGTTTGGTGATGCAAATGACGTCCCTGTTGTCGGCCTTTCTCTCGTGAGGCAGGAAAAGAGAACAGAGTAAATTCAGACGTAGGAGCCAGATTGTTCCTGCTGAGCTTGTTTGAAGAAAAAAAGAAAGAAGATGAGTTTTCGAATTTGTTTTTATTCTAGATCACTCCTTAGGATGAAAAAAGTAATAATAACGTTTGTTTAAAAATGATTACTGTTCAAACGCTGATTAGGCGGACGACCGTGTGTTAGGAAAACAGCTTCCGGTGGAAGGGTTAACTGCTACTTTGGTGTGGCTGTTGGCACGGGGCTTCAGGCCTCAGGTTTTCAGGGTCTCTTCATTAAAAGTTAATCCAAAATAATGAATTTAGAGCTTAGATACACTTTATGAGCATTCCTGTGACTGTTCAACAAAGCTCTTTAACGCCAATTACACATAATTTATTTGTAACCATACTTCCTGGAGGGTTATGTGTAGTTCAGTATTATGTTGACTTTTAGTATCATCGGGATTGACTACGCCTGTATCCGTCCCAGGTTAGGAAATACCTGAATTCTTCTTCCTTCCTTCCTTCCTTTCTGTCTGCGATTTGCTCCTTCATTCAGCTAAGTGTCACTGAGCGCTGCTGTGCCCCTGCCACCACCTGCAGGCAGTGGGACCATGTTCTGAGAGGTACAATGAGGATCCTAAAGCTTCCTGAGCGACGGGGGGAGGGAGAGGAGGCCTGTGATTCTGGGAGAAGCCCCAGGAGTCCAGGGACTGCTTCCCAGAGCGGGACCAGCCCCAGCCAGAGAAAACAGAAGCGGGGGAAAACGGCCCGTGGGCAAACCAGCCCGAGAACCCGAGGTCTGGCCAGAAAGAGCATGCCGTGGCCTGAGTGTCATTCTACACAATGCAGGTAGCAGAGAGACGGACTCGGAGCCGCGCAGACAGACCGGATTCGTGGGTGGGGGTTTATCCTGAGAGCAATGCTCCGGGGGGAGGCGGGACAGTGGGCTCTTTTGCATTTGACACACGAAAGCTGCCGTGGCTGGACCTGTCTGCAGGGTGGAGAATACCCGAGAAGGACACTGCGGGCCGAGGGTCCCCTCTGAAGAAGCTGCAAGAAATAAGGCAGGAAACGATGGGGTGTTTGAGCCAGAATGCTGAGGGGGCGGGACTTTAAAAAAATATGAAGTAGAGAGACGTGAAAGGTGGCAGAGCCCTCAGGACTTAGTGACAAGAAGCAGAAAGCGAAGGAGAGAAGGGAGTCACAGCGGACGTGGGGTGTCGTGCGGGACGTGGGGTGTCGTGCGGGACGTGGGCCAGTCACGGAGCCCGAGCGAGCGGCCAGGACGGTGAGGAGGGTAAGTGTGGGGGAGGCAAACCCGAGATGCCTTCGGGGTCTCCAACAGGACGCGCCTACTAGGCGGTCGTGTGCATAGTTCTGGGGCGTCAGAAGGAGGCCGGGGTTGGGAACACGTCTTTGAGACTCCTGGTGCAGATGGCAGTTGATGCCATGCTTGTAGATCGGTCGCCAAGGGAGAGAGGGTGAGAATGAAGGAGAGAGGGCATTGCTTACGGAACGGACCACGAGGAAGAACCTCGGGGCTCGAGAGGAGAGGGGAGACCGGGGTGCGTGGAGCCCTCGGAGCCAAGAGAAGACAGCAGCTGAGCGGGGAGGGAGGCCAGCGAGTCCGGACGCCCCCGAGGGTCAGGTGCTTCTGCCCCTTCTCCCGGGCTCACCAACACCAGCTGCGTTCCTGGTCCCGAAGCGTTCAGATCGGAGCCACGTGACTGTGGGGCTGACGTCCGGTGGGTGGAGGTCATGAGGTCCCTTAGACACCTGACCCTGTCTCATCGTCACCGAACCGAAGAGGGTCCCCACCCCCAGCAGAGCCAAACACAGAACAGCGAGTCTTGCAGTAGAGAAATCAGAGCATTGATTTGCAGGCGCGGGCGAGGAGAACGGGGGGCTAGCACTTAAACCAGGGCTCCCGGAGGGGTTTTGATCGGGGTTTTTAAGGCAAAGATTGAGGGCTGAGGGTTAGGAGTTGCGGGCGAAGCCGATGGGTTCGCTCCGCTGTAAGCTTCCGTGGTCTTCCGTTGTCTGATTAATTCACTTCCTGATGTCACCTCGTCTGCAGCCTTTATCACTGTGGTCCGGTGACCTCACCGGGCTGAAGAACCAAGATTTTGCAAAACATCTCACAATTGTACATCAGTGATATTATCTTTTAAGCACAAGGCAGAAACCAAACATCTCGTGACCACTGATACCGATTCACCTGTTGTCCCTTGCTGATTAACCAGCTACATTTCTCTATTATCTCAACCCAAGTGCAGTTTTCAACGTTTTCCTTGGGACTTGCTTTGCAGGCAGTATCCTGAGGTCACCGTAAACCAAAGCCAGCCTTGGCCACTGGGAAGGACCCAGTCTGGAGGGGTGACTCCTAATTAGGACGCTTCAAGCGCCCGGCAACCTCTTCTGCGTGTAAATCAGAACCAACTTGTACCCACGCATGTTCACATTTACATCGACGTGTTTGTAAAATGAATTACAGCACAGAAAGGCGGATCCACGTCTGGACTGCCTGGTGGTGGTGTCGCCCGCACGGGCTTGGAGTGCCAGGCGGGAGGCAGGTGTTTGGGCCGGGGCCGGGTCCCTCCGCCGGGAGACGCGGAGTGGCCAGGGCGGGCGGGCAGGCTCACACGGGACTGAAGGTTACTTCCGGAGAGGGTGGCCCTCCATCCCTGCACCCTCCCCTGGCACTGAGCATCTTTTCTGACATCCCTGGCGTTGAGCATCCTTAGCCGCCGAGCGCCCCAGGCTCTTGCCCCAGCGTGCCCTGCCCTGTGGGCTCCCCAGAACTGCGACGTGGGCGTCTGCCGAATCCTCTCGTTTGGAGACGAGATGCAACTCTGCTCGGTGTGGACCAGCCGCGCACGAAGCATCGCTCAGCGGTGAGCGTCAGATGCTCTCTGACGCTCTCTGCCCAGGGCCCAGGGGATCTGGAATCGCGTAGTTCTTTGTGTGGGGTTGAAGGCTGTAGGGTGGGATGGGAGGAAGCTGGGGCTGGCCGCTGTCACCCGGCCAGCGCTGCAGTGCTGACGAGGTGCTTCCAAGGCCGCTTCTCCTGAGGGGGGGGTCTCCTTTGACTATGCCACGGTCCCCCTTTCCTTCAGGGAGACCCCCATCCGTTGCTTCTCACGGTCTTTCTCTCTGTCCTCCGTAGAGTTCTCTCTTTTCCTCCGTCTGTCTTAGTTGCATCTGAAGCCACGTGGAGAGTCGTGCCCTGTGGGATGCTGAATAACGTGCACTCTCTGCTTCTGCAAAGCTCCTTTTACGTCTTAACTGTCAACATCCTTAACCGTCCGGTCGCTTGGACACCACGGTTCAGTGACACTTAGACTTCAGATCTGTCTGCTCTCGTCCGTGCTGCGAACCGGTCACTGTGCCCAAGGCCACCGCCTGCACCTCGTGCGCAAACTTTCCGAGTTCCTTTGCTCCACTGCCCCTCGGCCCCCTCTCGGCTTAACCCTGAGACGGTGAGGCTCGGGGAGGAAGAGGCTGCTTGATCCGGTCTTTGCTGCAAGGCGGGGCCTGACTGTGGGCGTCACTCACACACCCTCTCGATGCCTCTTCTTACTGTCCGAGTGTGGAAGCGATGCGACCCTTCCAGGCCCCAGAGTACTGAAATCTGCTATTCTTATTTTCTCTTGAACTAAACATTTTTGGGAAACAATTCGATAAATGTGTCCAATAATAGCCCTGCACATCGGGGCTCCGGTACGTCCCTGTCCTCTCCCCGGAGGTCGCTGACTCAGCAGACACGTGGTCTTGCTCCCAGGCTACTGCAGGCAGCGGTTTTGTTAAATGTTTGTCACAGTGCGTCTCCTACAGACGTTCCCCCTCCCGCAGCCTGGCACAGAGCTATGGTCTCGTGTCTTAGATTTTCATGTTGTCTCTGCCCGCCCTCCCTCCTCCCTCCCTCCCTTCTTTACTCTCTCCCTCTCTCCCTTTCTTCCCTCCTTCCTCTTTTTCTTTCTCTCTCTCTCCCTCCCTTCCTCTCCCTCCCTTCCTCCTCTCCCTCTCTCTCTCTCTCTCTCATATCCCGTTCCTGGTTCAAATTTATGTACTGGCCAAAACAGAATCACCGCTATAACCCGCTGCCCTAAATCTCGGTTGCTTAGAGCAGGAAACGTGTAGTTCAGTCATGGAGGTTCTTGTGCAGGAGGAGTTCCTTCGCAGGTCTACGAGACCGGCGTGTCGGAGGCCCAGGCTGCCGGGCCTCAGGGCCTGGCGTGGGACCCGTGCAGTTCCCTGTCCATCAGCAAAGGGAACGCTGCCACGTCCTACGTGCTTGTTTTTCTCAGTATCAGATGAGTTTAGTATCTTCCAATAATAAGCGTGTTCCAACATACTAGTAAGAAGCTTGGTGTGTTTTGATTGATATTCTCTTGCCATGCTGCGGGTTCTTGGGAGAGGTAGCATGCACGTTAACTCGCATTTTAAATCAGCAGAGGGAAGGCCGGCGCCAGGTGGGTGCTGGGAGCCTTGGGAGAGCGTACGGGTGGCGAGGAGAGGAAGGGAGAAGGAGGTGAAAAAAGAGGTCACGAGAAAGGATGAACTTGAAGTCAAGAACAAATGTGCCTCATTTCAGTTTTTTTCCAGAAGAGTGGTGATGGCTGCCGAAGAATTGAGAAATATAGATGGGAATTGATGCAGATGATATTGGAAAAGTAATTTTTTTTTTGAGAATTTACTGTTAGCATTAAATTGCTGCTAACTCCACTATGAATGAAAAATTATAGGCACATATGTATGGAAACACAGCGTAACTACAGACATGCTTAATATGCAGCAGAAACGGAACGCGATGACCACGTATTTAATGTAGGGAATTTACAGTGCCGGCCGAACTCATTAAAAATCAGTTTAGATTTTCTGCAATGATTAAACCGAGTGAGAATGGCGTCTCTATTCAATAAGACATTGTGCAGTTATTCCAATAATCGTCATGCAAACTGCATCACAAGCATTTCGCAGTGATATTGGTTGTAATTACCGAGTATATACAATTCTGTGTCCTCCCCATTTCTCGTGTAAAAATCACTGTTCACCTCTGCCCAGGAGAAGCGGGTCCAGGTGCAACAAGGAGGTCTTAGGCTCTCACAGCTGTGGCTCATGTTCGACTTCCTGGGAGATTTTCTGAATGGAAATAGCAAAACTGAATGCATGAGGAGCGTGGTTCATTCCGAGGCGTCACCCATTTCTTGCACGATGTGGAGAGAACATTTTCCCCTTTCTTCATAATTATTTTTTATTTCACAACTCACGTGTGTTTTCACTTCCCGGTGAGCACGGGTTATGGGTTCTCGCCGATGTTGTCTCGACACCCTGTGCTCTGCTGATTTAGTGGGTTCGAGTACCCGAAGGTTAGGGCGTTGAGTTCCGTGACCATACTTCCCTCAGATGTGACATCACTTCAAGGGCACCGAGGTCCATGTGGCTGATGGAGGGACGGACAGTAAGATGAACACCTGGAAAAGCCATCAACACCAGAAACGTTCTAGGTCCTGACGGCCAACTCCCCTCCCCCTCCCCCCAAATGTTTGGGGTTTTTTCGTTGTTCTCTGGGGTCAGAGATTTAGTAATTAATTCCTAAAGGCCTTAGCTAAATTCGAGAAGATATCTCCTGTGCTCTCTTTTTGACGTTTCATGTTTTAGTTCTTACATTTAGATCTATGATGCATTTCAAGGTAATTTTTTTGAATGGTGCGAAGTAAATATTGAGGTTTATTTTCATTCATATGTTCATCTTTTTCTTTCTTTCTTTCTTTCTTTCTTTCTTTCTTTCTTTCTTTCTTTCTTTCTTTCTTTTTTTGCTGCAGAATTTACTGAAAAGACAACCATTTTCCTTTTGCATTACTTTGGGGTCTTGGCCGGAAATCAGTTGATTACATGTGTATACCATTTTAGGACTCTCTTCTGTTCCTTTATGTATATAGACACTTATGCAAACAGCACTTTGTCTTGCTTACTGGAGATTTATAGTAAGTCTTAAAATCAGTAAATATAAGTCCTCCAACTCTGGTCCTCTTTTTCAAAATCGTTTTGACTCTTCTAGTTCTTTCATATTTTCGTTTCCACTTGGTTATTAGTTTGACTCTTTCTTTCTTTTTTGAAAAAAGCTAAAAGGTTTTGATTGGGATTACTTTGTGTCTACACATCTATTAGGGAAGAATGAATGACTTAGAGCATGGAGTCCTTCATTCTGTGAGTGCCATACCTCTAAATTTATGTAGCTTATCTGTCATTTCTCTCAGCGATGTTTTGTAATCTTCAGAGGATATGCACATACATTGGGAATTTTATCAAAATAATTTTTGAGTGCCATTATTCTTAAATTTCAACTTCCAATTGCCCTTGCTAATACAGAGAAACGGAACTGATTTTTATACATTCCCCTTATATCCTACAACTTTGCTAAACTCACCTATTATTTCTAGTTGATAATTTGTAGATTCCTTGGGATTTTATGAGTAGATTCTCTATCTCTCTCTCCGTCTCTCCCTCCCTCCCTCCTTGCTAGGATCTTCAGTAAAAATACTGAATAAAAGTGGCAATGATGGATATCCTGGTCTCGTGCCCAGTTTTGGAAAGTGTTTAGTCTTTGATCCTTAGTATGACGTTAACTGCATTGTTTTGTGACAAAGAGATCTTTACCTTCATCAGCTTTACAGCAGACATTCTCAGAGTGTGGGCCTCGGGCCAGTCGCTCTAAAGAACTTGTCGGAAATTCAAATTCTTGACCCTTATGCCACTTTGAATCAGAAACTCGGTGACCACGACCCAGCAGCCTTTATTTTAATTAGCCCTCCAGGAAATATTGATCTATTATGAAGTGTGAAGACTTTACTTCAAATTCTTTCTTTCTCTTCTCTCTTCTTTTCCTTCCTTTCTTTTGCTCAACGATTTGCAAAGCCTTCGAGTTTTCTAGTCACTTGTCTGAAGATGACCTACCTAGATTGCACAGACAGTGTTCTGATGTTTGTTTAGACGTGATGGTATTTCTGGGATAACTCACAAAAGTCTAAGGTGAGAGGGCTTCTCTCCGATTCTGGCCAGAAATTATCCCTGTGTGACAGGTCCCCAAGAGGACACTGCCACTCTGAGTGAATGATTTGCCAACCAAATCAAACAGTGGGCAGACACCGTAATGTGAGTTTTTATCTCTAGGTGCATTCATTACCTTTTAATAAAGACCACCTCTTTCAATGTGGCCACTCGATCTCAGATGTTCCCGAAAAATAACTCATCACAATGAATTCACTAATTGTTTCATATTGACTCACAAAACTTCACATCCGCAGGAAAACCCAATTGCCCCTCATTTCAATCTCTTTTTCTACGTTGAATTAGCATAACATTTCACTAAAGACGAGCAAATCAGATGAAAGGAAACTTATTTTGCTTTGACGTAGTGAAAACAAAAGGTATAACGTGCGCCCACATATCAAACTCCCAAAAAGAAGATTCAGAGAGAAGATGCTAAAAGACAGATCATCTATCCAAGTTTGTTCTCTGAGAGACTGGGTTTGGAAGTTCCCACTGTGTCACTGGAAGCAATGCTTCTGGGAGGGAAATAATTCTTAAAGGGCCATTTTCTATTCTTCTCATTCCCCGTTAGCATAATCTTTTGCAGCTCACTGAATGTGTCAAATTCTGGGCTCTCCTCTCCCCTGTTAGATCGCTCTTGCCTCTGTACAACTGTGGTTCAGAAACCGCTACATGATGGAATAGGAGCTCTAAGTATTAGCTCCTGAAATTCTTGAAAATATCGCCCCAACCCACCTCTCTAGTTCATCTCCTTTTCATCCTTCAAACACTATTGACTCATAATAGGTATATAGAACTATC
>JAQQSQ010000794.1:0-13754 GCA_028627145.1 Eidolon dupreanum
GTTTGTCTTGTTTTGTCCTTTCTTCCCTATTCACCTCATTTCTTCCTTCTTTTAGCTTATGGCTCCTGTGAATAGGCCGTTTTTCTCTTAGTTCTATGATGATAAATGGATTTTTATTTAAAAATCTTTACATTATATCAAAATAACTGGAGAGATATTTTTACCTAATATTTAAAATTGCTTATATTTATTCATTTCTGATCATTTCTAATATGCTAGAGAATAGTTTTTACATGTGACTGTATATCACAATCAAGCGAGGAAGATTTGCTGTTTTGGTTTGGGGTGGTTTTGTATTTCTATTTTTAAATCTTTTTATTATACAATTTTATTTTCAAGTACGTTAATTCAGGGGGAAAAGATACAACAAAATAATAGAAGGGATGAGATACATTGAGAACACATAATTTATATGCCTCGGAGTATCTAACAATATAGTTTGGAAATGTATAAAATAAAAACTTGCAGAGTTTTAAACAGAAAAGGAGACATTCACAACCACGCATAAAGCAAAAGTGAAAGAATTACAGGCAAAAATACACACACATCTACGAGGAACAGATGAATCAAGCCGTGTTTCTGTTTTTAATTGTGATGTTGTTGCTGGTATTTTGATGATATAGATCTAAGATGGAGCTTAACCTGTCATTCTCGAAAACCCCTTGTCCATTCTGCTTGGGAACTTGCCGTTCTGTGACTCATCTTTTAAGAGCACATATGTTTTAATCTGCTTAGGGTCTGACCAAGAAATCTCAGGAATCTCTAGAGGTCTCGGTTACCGGGCAGTGAGAATAACGTTGCCATATTAAGATGGTGTCTACAGACCATTCCATTGGCTTAAATTTTAAAAAATACAGATATGTAAATACAAAACGAAGGGTTTGATTTAACTGGACACCCTCAAAGCTCGTTTGCGAATTCGACATTATACTAGTTCAAGGGCTGAAGTTTTGTCGTCGTTGAAAGTGGAGTGCCCTCGGCATCGAGCCGGCAGGTGTAACAAAGGTACAAAGTGTCAAGTTCAGGTTCTTCCTAGACTGCTGGAGTCGACGGACCAGGGCCCGTTTTCTGGCATGACACTTTCTACTAAGGTATAAAAACTCCCCTTCTGTAAAAACAGAAATAATGCCACCTACTTGTAGGATTCGGGGGAGAATGTGTGTAAAACGCTGGCTTCGAGTAGGCAATAAAAAATGTCATTTCTCCTCCAGAAATATGTAACCGAGTCAGGGAGCCAAGCGTGGAGATGTGAAGCAGTCTGTTCTCATGTGACGTGGTCAGGGGACCGTGAAGGACTTCTCAGTGTGGGGTCAGCCAGCGGCCCCTCCCACACCTCAGGAGTTTTCATTTACCTGGGGGGGCATAATCAAGAGAGGTGGACTTCCACAGTAGGTTTTCCTGCAGTTTCTATGGCAACCAAATAAAAATAATTGCACCACTTCGGTTCTTAATGCAATTTAGTCAGAACATTTGCTGAACACCCACTGTGTGCAGCGAAAGGTACTGAAAGGTTATGGCAACAAGACATTTCATTGTCATAAGTGGAAACCGCTGGAAGAAAATAACTTTCTCCACAGATATATTCTCTGAAAAAAAAAAAAAAACTTTTGAAAAGCTGCCTCATTTTTGCCCATTAGGGTTTCTAGTTGTACCTGGCGCTGCGTTTCTTTGCAAACTGCTTCACAAATAAAGTTACCAAGAAAAGAGAAAAATGTGTCTTCTGTGCTGAAAATTATTTGAATCAGTTGAGACAACAGTTGAACACTATTCTACTAAAATCAGCAGCTTTCTCTCTAGAATTTTCTACTGGGGATATCTAGATACACCTATTCCCCCTCTAATACAAATATAGGAAAGGGTGATTTCTCAAAGTTTTGCCTTTAAAAAAGAAAAAAGATCGTAGCACAGTGATATTAAGCAGGAAGCACGTCATTAAATAATAAGAAGTAGTAAACCAGTTACGGGAACCTTTCTCATGAAAGCAAGCCATGCAGCGATCAGCTGCAGAATATCAAATAAAGAATCCCAAACGCCTCTGTGTCCACTTCTCATAGCTGTGTGTGACCAGTCCGCTCCAGGCTAGAACAAACGCCAGGTGTCTCAAGCTGACCTTTATAAATGATGCTTTTGCCTTCACACCCATCTCTTTCATCTGCCGTTTTCCTGAGCAAATAACTATAAAGGATTAAAGAGAGCCCTAAGGAATACAAGGATAACAGGTACGGGGAGCAGCTTTTGTGTCTCGGGCTGACAGCGAGATGCGAGAGGGAATGAAGCTCGTGTGATTACGTTCGCTGTGCTCCACGGACGTTCTCCGGGACGCCTTTCTTCTCAGAAGCCAGGCAGCTTAGCTAGTGTGCGGTTCGGACCTGAGCCTCTGCCGTGCTGGGCCGCTCGCCTATTTTATTCTGATCATTGGTACATCACTGCCACCTTCGGTGGCTGATGCACCCACCTTGTCTCTGGTGGTTAAATGCTGCCCCTTGGCCTATGCTATCCATAGCCCTTACTATCCACTGAAATCCGAATGGTATTCCAATAACTGTGTCTGGCTTATAAAAGAGAATAGCTGTTAAGACTAGGGATGCTCGACTCCATAATGTGTTTCTCGTGCCTTCGCGAAGGCAGCTTCTCCTGTGCTTCCGTGAGGGATGAGCTTGGGGTAGGTGTGCAGGTGATATGTGACAATCTATGCCAGCGTTCCCATGTCCTTAAGACTTTCGTTCTCATAAAATTCAATTGCTATGTTTTTAAAACTTTTCGATTCCCTCCCCACATCATTCCTGAGAATCTGGGAATACTAACTTTATTTATCGTAGACCGTAAGTGAATTCCAGTTTCAGTCAGGCCACCAAGTGAGCCGGTAGTGCCACCTTCGGCTGTGCGGAAGAATCCCTTTCATCTGGACTCTCTAGTATGCCCGCCAATGTCAGTGAGATCCTGACACGATCTCTGTCTGAGAAATCAATGCGATGCCCGTGAGATATCTGAGAATCGGAGCATCGAAGACCCAGCTCTCCCGTGCTCAGACTGTGACTTTAGCTGAACAGTAAAGGACACAGCTTGGCATCTGCTTTCCGTGAGTGTGGCAGTGAAGATCATATCGTATTCACTGCCATAACGATCAAGTGTAGCAGCCACTTGAGTCCCCAGACACTTGGTTCAGGTGACACATTATCACAACCAGCGACGGGGACGATTTCGTTAATTATGATCCCGCTGCATGCCACAGTTGATGAGAATCCATTTTCCATCAGAAAAGATCTGGGACTTGACCTCGAAACCAAGGCCACACGCAAAGCAAGACTGAAATCCCGTCTTTCAGAATCTCTCTCTTGGGATCACGCCAGCACCAGCCCTGCACAGTCAGGAGACAGAACTAGCACTATTAATGTAAACACAGACAATTTACTGTAAAGGATATAAAAAACTGAGTTTAATACAAAGATTTAGCAGCTCCAAAAGGTAAATTATAACTAAACAGTAGAGAAAACTGTATGAGTTTTCTGTTGTTGCTCTAACAGATTACCATAAACTTAGTGACTTAAAACGACAAAAATTTATCGTTGTAGTTCTGTGTTTCTCTGAGCTGAAATCAAGGTGTCCAGAGGCCTGTGTTCCCTGGTGGAGAATCTATTTCCTTGCCTTCTCCAGCTTCTTGAGGCCACTTCCACTCTATTTTGTGACCCCTGTCATTCCCCTTCAAAGCCAGCCGTGGTTTAATCCTTCTCACGTTGCATTTTTCTGGACCTTTGTCTGTCATCGTGCCTTTCTCTGATGACAGGTGGGAAAGAGTCTCTATCTTCAAGGACTCACGTGATTAGATAGCCCCGGGTAATCTCTCCATCTCAAAATGGATAACCGTAATCACATGTGTAAATTTCCCCAAGTGGATAACTGTACTCACATCTGTAAATTTCCCTTCTCAATGCAAGGTAGAATTCTCTGGTTTCAGGGGTTAGGGATGGACATCTTTGGAAGGATATTTCCTCCTGCCACAAGAACTCTGAAGAATCCAAGGATAGCCATGTCGGGAGCAGCTGCTACCTCTATGGCTAAGTCAGAGTACTCGAGGAGTGACGGACTTGGAGAAGGGCTTCCCCACACCGAGATTTAGACCTCCTTAGGGAAGGTCAGACTGTGTAGACGGAAATGGGTGGAGATCGTTCCAAGCTCTGAAGTTTTCTCTGTCTAGGGGGCAGGATGAAAAAATAAACACACACATAAATGAAGAAATAACTTTAATAGTATTTATGTGATGGATAGAATACAAAAGTACAACGTGATAAAATATTATTGGGAGAGAGGACTAATTTATATTTGTTGGTCAAGAAGAAGAAATCTTTTAAAAGGTCACATTAGTAGATGCTTCTTTGGTGTTAAGAAGCTAGCCTTGCAGAGATCTGTGGACAGCGAAATGCGAAGCTCCCCTACCCCCAGTTAGGAGCGTGTATAGCACGTTCGCGAAGCACGCAGAAGGCTGTAGGTCTGGATCTTGGTGGCTGAGGGGAAGAGCGAAGGACATTATGTTGAAGAGGTAGACAGCAGTCAAGGAACTTAGTGTTCTGTAACCCAGGAGATGATGATTCCAATTTTGATGGTTTATCAAAGTAGGATGAAAAGCAATTAACAGGTTTTGGCAAGGTACTAACATGACCTGATTTATATTCTTTTGGAAAAAATTACTCTTGTTACTGTATGGAAAATAGATGGTGTCTTATTGATTCCTCTGTCTGCCCTTTGAAATGTGCATTTTTTGTGGGTAGGGACTGTCATCAGTGTCTTCTTTAGCGTCTGTCGCGTTACTTGAAACTTGGTAGGTGCTTTCAAAAGCCATTTGAATAAATGAATGAATGAGGGAATAAAAAGTACATGAAACAGTGTTTCTGAACAGGCAGTTGTGGAGAGTATACAAGGAGGGCTGAGTGGTAGCTAAACTGAGTGCAGTGTTCTGGGCCAGACCAGCCTTCCCTGGTGATGATGGGCAGGGACAGTCATCCAATCAGCAGGCTGGCCCCGCCTTGAGTGCCTGCCTGCAGCACTCAAAGACAGAGCATCTGCTTGCTTTTCCCCCAAAAGACTTATCAGAGAACCTGCATTGATACCAGCGTGCTCACGATAGTTACGCACTTTCTGCGCCTCTGTAATCCTTGAGAGTTGGTCAGAAGTGCTGAGAATTAAGGCTGAAAAGGTGGAGAGATGTGTATTGTCTATTGTCTGTTGTCTGAGCTGTTTCAACAGCCAGCCAGCCCATGTTCAAACTCTTGGAACTGAGATAATTAGCATGATACTCACAATTACTCCATTAAATTCACACTGAAGTATTTTAATGGACAAGTAGGAATCACATGTAGGGAAAATATACTTTAAACTAGGGAAACGTGATGAGTCTCTAATCAGTTTAATAATAGAGTACGACCTGCACGTTAGGGTAAATACTGTAGATACAGGGTGACTAACAAATATCAACAGTAAAATAAATATTATATGGGATTGAAACTAATGACCGATTTATGGTGTGAGCACTTTACTCTCTATCCAACATTAAATTTAGAACAAGTACAGTAGTGTTCTCTGACAGCGTTTTCCCTTTAGCTGACGAGCATGTGCTTGGTCTTTGTCATGGTCTTTATCCAAAGCTTAATAGACTGAAATACCCAACTGTACACCTGTATATCACAGAATCACATACCTAACCAAAACGCATACTCTTTAATTCAAATTGAATTGCACATAACACATTTTCCTGTGATGATAAGTAAAGGAAAACACAGGTGCGTAAGTAGGCTACAATAATCTTCCCCCAAACGCAAGCAGCTCTCTCTCTATTATGCAAAAATACAGCCAGCCACGTGTTTTCCAGAGCAAGTATATAGTGCCACTGGAAACTACAGGCTCTCCACGATGCAGCTTTTCCTAGGTCTTTACAAAAAATAGATAGTAATGGAATACAATAGTTACTAATGGGCTATTGACCAACGGGGTAGAAAGGAAGCTAGACTGCGGTGACACGTGCCAATTAGCAAGTTTTCGGAGGAGTCACAGGGCGAAGCACTGGTTGTTCCCAGCCTTGGTCTGAGCAGCAGGGAAAGAGGACTCAACTCTGAGACAGAATTTCTGCCTCGTAGGAGATTTCACGTTGGCCGAGCAACGTATAATTAGCATGATATATGGCAGGAAACTTTTCCACGTACAAAATTTAAGAAGATGCTGAACACGTTATCTTATTAGAATCTGACCGGAAAAAACGAAGCATATTTCCCCAGTGAAGAATAAAACGCAACCCTTTGGGAGGATGCAAAGAGTCTCAAAGCATCTCAAACTCTACATTTTATGAAGCAATAAAAAATTCTCATAGAAGAGCCAGCTAACTTCATATTTGCATATGAACTGTGACCACTGATTCACTCTGAAAACAATGTGAAGGCAAATTTACAATTTAGCTCAGGGTCTGCATAGCGTGGTGTAAATGAATCAAACAATATACAATGAATTTCACGGACAGTTAAGTTTTAGTCCTGGTTGTGTAAATCACAGGTGGGCTCCCATTAGAGAGAGAGATGTTGTTGGGATCATAACAACAGTGAAGTAAAAAAGTCTTATCCTGCTTTAAGTATCTGAGCTTCAGAAGAAAGAGACACTCAGCTGGGGGGCTAACAAGTGGAGATAGGAACAGAAAAGAACTAATCCCAGTGCCAAAAAGACAAGGAAGAATCAAAGCTAAGCCACCCTGTGTGACCTCTCCGAACAACCCCAGGGTGAAATGAATCAATTCAACTTGCAATTTGTGGCTGAGCTGTAGAAATGGGTCCAGAAAAATCAAAAAGGACCGGTGGGGGGAGGAAGGAGGGCAAGCCTACTGGGTAGTTGTTTGATCATGCTCAACCTCGCTCTACCAGATGAGAAAAATCAAACGGTTTTACTGTGTGTCGGTGGAACTTTTACGGATTTTAATTCTGGTGGAATGCACGGGTTCATTTTGGCTGGTAGTGGAGTCACACAGACCATGTCACCTAACACATTTAATCTGTATTTATCAAACATTCAACTTATTTCTTTCATTGATCCGAAGAGTTAGACATGCAAAATTCATAAATAAAGTAAAATCAAATCATTGGAGTCATGGATATACTCATATGTTTAAAGACTTAGATGCATTTTCAAAGCCTAAATAAGCCTGCCTGCCACAATTTAATAGAAAAACAGTTGAAAGCTCTTTTAATGTTAGGTTTTCTTATAATTTACGATCCCCCTTCTCCACTCTCCTCGGGGGAAGATAATATTTCAGTACATAATTTGCATGTCTCTAAATCTTCTGAATCTAGTAAAAGATTACATTTTAGTAAATCTGCAAGTAAACTATGAAATACATTTAGAAAGTTAATAAGAGATCAATAGCTCAAGACAACTCCACATTCTCTCTCGTTGAAAGTTACAGTGAGGTATTGTTAAGAAATTTCTTGTCATTATTTCTAGTAGAGTTTTTATCCAAAGACATACCTATGGACCACTAAATGTTTAGAGAGTGTGTAAATTGGATGGCCAAAAACATTTTCCTATCAGATTTTGTGGTCATTTAAAGTAAAAAGGTAAAAGAAAAAAAGTGTAGTGGGGAGAGTTATTTTTGAACAAAGATATTCATCGCGGTCACGGGTCTGCAGGAGAGAGAGGGTTCAGGCTCCTCAGAGCAACTAGTCAGCCTTGTTCTTCGGTTGTACTCAATCTTCAAGAGATGATCATGACTCAGGAAAAATATCAAGGCAACGAAAAAGTTTTAGATAGGTATATTGTAATAATTGACTTTTATGGTTCAGTTAATTTGGTGGGAAAAATAAATACTAATGGCGGTGGTATTGCTGCTAGGTGATACACAAACATTTTAGCTACAGATGAATATAAAGAATAAATGGATCCGCGATCCATTTCCAGCTACGCCGCTGCTGCATTCCACTCACTTGACAGAGTTGCTGCATAGACAACCTTCAGCTGCCTCCTCCTCAAAATGAAGGTGTGAAGTGTGAATGTAAAACAAAGCAATACCTTGGGCATCCTGAGCAAATGCTGATACTTAATTCTTATGAATAACAGTGTTTTATGCCATTACAATAATTGATTAATAGCAGGATATATTATTTGAAGAATAATGCTAGATATCCCAGAGCAGGAACCCATCCTCTTAGCAACCATGTTGGGACGAATGGTAATAACTAATATTGGAGAGAAGGAAAAACTTATTTTATGTGCTCGGACTCGTATTTACACAGCTGTGTGGTTAGACGAGGTATTCAGAGTACACGTCAGACTGTGGAAAGTGAAGGAGGCTTATCTAACTGATGGATGCCTTACTAATTAGAAGGGCTTTATTAGAAGAACTCTTGCTACTTCTTTTCCAGAATAGCAGGATTACTCATGTGTAAACTTAATGAACTAACCAACAAACAAGTTGATAAGATTATTAATGAGATGCTTATCCAAGAAGTGTTTGCTGGCCTGTCTACAGGATCTTTTTAGACTTTGGTGAACTTTCTCAAATTCTTGTTTAGTTGTCTTTACCTGTCGAGAGTGGCACATGCAGGATGTAAAGGAAGTGTGACCAGCATGAGTAATTGTTGCATTAGTTCACATTAAAACTAATATATTCAAAAGCATGATAGAAACCAGTACCAGCTCGGAAGACTATTTCTGTACTCAGACTAGCATTAACTTGGCTTAGCAGATATGCTTTTAAAAAAATTATTGGCGAATGATTTCCAACTCACGTGTGAACGTGGTAAAGAATTTGTCAAGGTGAACGCCACGACGTCAAACTTTCACGCAAGAACATACGTTAGACAGGTACCCTGCGTCTGGCCCTTTGCAACGCAGCAAGGAGCAAGACACATTCTCTTCCTCCCTGTCACGTGGACAAAGAAGCAAACATCATAACGTCGGCCCTTCTAACTCCTGCGAGACAGTGGTTTTCTGACAGTGTGTGTACTGTCTAGGGTGAGTGTTGAGCTCAGCGTGTCGTGGCATAGTGAACACCGTGCGACCCGATCCTGGCCAGAGAGAACATTATCAGGTCAAAAGCCCCTGTCATGACGTTTGTTTGTTTGTTTGTTTGTTTGTTTAATTTATTTATTTTTTATGGTGACATTGGTTAACGGAATCCAGCAAATTTTCCGATCTCTGCTCACACGCATCTTCGTAGAGTGAACAGTGTTCTTCTAAAACCAGCTGCTTTGGTTCAATGTCATGTTTGTGAGATTTATCATCACTGTTGTGGACAGCAGTAAATCGTTCATTTCCACTGCCGTAGAATAATTCACTGTATTAATATATTCCAAAACATTACTCATTCTCCCGTTGTTTGATATTTTGATGTGTCCAGTTTGGGCTTATTATGAATAATGGTCCTCTGGATAGCGTTGTATATGACTTTCAAAGGACACATATATGCCTTTTTTCTTGGATAAATGTTCCAAGTGAAATGGCCCTTTCACAGAGTTTATGCATTTCAAGTATATGTCATAAAAATATTTTCTAAGCTTGCATTTCACTGTTTAAATGTTGCCTTTTGATAAACAGAAGACCTAACTTTTTAAGTTAAACTTTTTGTTAAATGAGTAGACTATTTTTAAGAGCACTTTCAGGTTTGTAGAAAAGTTGAGTAGAAAGTACAGGGTCCTCTTTCATGATCGAGTTTAATGTTGTCCAATTTAGCAAATTTTCCTTCATCTTTAATTTTTAATCTGATTTAAGAAATCTTCGCTTGCCCCCAAATCAAGAAATATTTGTCTCGCCTATCAGAATATGTTCGCTATATCACTCAGAGCATTTTTGTTTCAACTTTTATATCTAGATCGACAATCCACATGAGATTTTCAGCACTATATGTGTTTTCACATTTATCCACTAGGCAACTACTGCTATTGCTCAAGAATCCGTAGATGTATATCTATTTCTGAATTCTATTTTTTTTTCACTTAATTCATTAACCCTTACACCATTACAACACTTTCTGGACTTTTTTATAAGACTTCATATGCAATTATTTATGTACTTACCTTTTTTCTTACTTTATTCAGATTATTTCTTGATTCTTAAGACATCACTACCTTATCTGACCAATGCCCTCTGGGATTTTTTCGGCCTGCTTTTCTGCTTGTTCTCCTTTGTTTCCAGCGTGCCTATCTTTGCTCTCTTTGTGGAAACAAAGACATTATTTTCCAAGTAATACACAATAATGACATGGGGTGATATTCTCGTTGCTCTCCCTTGCCTTGCCCCCTTTCAAAATTTATAAAAACAAAGAAACGTAGATGAGTCGGTGCATCGAGTGTAATGACACACATCCATCCTTACATTTTGCTCCCAGTGGGGTGACGGTTGCCCGGTGCTGGAGGTAAGGGTACGGGGTGCGGGGAAAAACAGGGGGTATAGGATGGTGGGGGGGGGGGAGAAACTCATAAAACGGCAGAAGCTCTTAGTTATAAGATGAATAAGGTCTGATGACCTAATGTATAAAACGGTGACTATAGTTGAATAACTGTTTTGTGTAACTGAAATTTGCTATTAGAATAGAACTTTAATATTCTCACCAAAAAAAGAAAAAAATAAATACATGAAGTGATGGACGTGTTAATTAACTCACCGGTGGCGCGCCTTTCACAGTGTTTATGTGTGTCAGACCATCGTGTCATAAATACCAAATGTATTACAATTTTATTTATCAATTGCATGTCAATAAAGCTGAAAAAAAAAAAAGAATTAATGGAGAGAAAAGTTACCTAATGAAAAAAGAAATAATCCATTGCAAATATAACAATCATCAACCTGCTTTCATATATGCAGACAAAACATAACGTTATATAGGCGTATATTTATGCATGCGTATATTTATATTTGTATAATAACAAAATGTATAGAGAGCTTTTATATGACACCTGTTGTATTCCAGCCACTATTTTCATCTTATTACATTTTTGTGATCCGCTTAAGAAATTTAAGTCTAGGTCCTTCCCTCACCTTCTTATGCAGGAGGAAGCTGAGGGAGAGGAAGCTTCAGCAGCCTGCCGAGATCACAGGGCTGGAAGGTGTCGGGCCAGGCGAGAGCCCAGGAGGTCTAAGTCCCGTGTCCTTAGGTGTTGCTCTAAGTTAACGTAGCATGTAACACATAATGTCAACCTACATACAAGCAAAAAAATGAAATACTCACAGGAACAAATTTCTCAAGATAGTTTGAAAAGAATTTCTGAAATCAATAGCTCAAACAGACCAGAATATTAAAGACATAAATTTAGGAACAATATTTGATAAGACTGTCTTAACAGAATTAGGTACAAACATAAATCCAATCCATAGTCAAGAGATGTACTTTACAAGCATTTTGGGATATTGCAAAAATCGGTCATTCCTTAGCAACGATGTCATGCAGACCATATTTTCTGACTATGACACAAAAAATGAATAAATATTACGCAAGTATTTCACAAATTTGGAAGTAAAATTACACTTTAAATTAATGATAGATTTTTAAAAAATTCAACAAAATTATGAAGCATTTGCAACTGAATTAAAAAATATCACAGCATGTGAGATGCGACTAAGCTGGCAATCAGATGTATATTTCTATCATAATTATATTTATTAGGATATAAAGAAAGTTTAAAAATAAGTTAGAAAATTACTCAACCCAAGAATTTGGAGAAAGAGCAAAAGAAAGTGCCCCAGGGATGTAGAAGTTTGGAAATTCAATTAAAACAGGATTTGATAGAAAACCCAGACCAAAAGACATACACAAAATGGTAGTTGTTATATTTTAAAAAAATACCTCTGGGAAGACTAATAAATGGACAGCTTCTAGTCTCAATGATCAAGGTGAAAAATGAGTGGTGTGAATAAGTTTTAGAAATATTTTAAAAGATATATAGGTAGATAAAGAGGGAGATGTATCATAAGAACATATAAATAATGATACATTTGAAAACTTAAATAAGCTAAGTATCCTAAAAAATTACTATTTAAAATTATTCAAACAGGACGAGATCCCTAAACATAGTCATTAAAATTACTGATAAAATATAAATAAAAAATAATTCATAAAGACGAGAAAAAATATCTACTCTCTAAAACTATTCCTCAAAATGTATAAAAAGCACGTGGGTGACCATTTTTGACCAATACAACGATGCACGTGAGGAGACGGGGGAGCAGGGGCACTCACCAGTGCACCTGTGGGTGCAAAACTCCTGACGAATGACCACAAAATCAAACCCACCAGTGCGTGGAAAACTCGATCTTGACACAGTTGGTTGTATTCAACAATTACGAGGATCGTTCAACAGTTGAAAATCTGATAGTGAAAAATTCCGTCAATGGCAGCATTGTGACTTAACTCAGGTTGCTGTCTTTTCCCCCCAAAGTCAACCCCGAGAAAGACACAGAAGAGAAAGGTGTAGAGGTGAGGAACGGCCATAACCACACGAGAAACCCCTGGAAGAGCTGAGGCTGTGTCGCACCGATGTGGGGGATGTTGATGGGCTCGTACTGGGAGTTAGTTTGGGGGAAAAAGGCGGCCTCACCCCTGGTGCTCTTGTCTTTGCGTTGAGCACGCCCATGCTCCAGCTGCGACAGCACAGCTAGATGTACTTAGTCGAGAGGAATTTAATTTTAAATGCTGAAAACTAAAATTATACCTTTTTCAAGTGTCTGTAGAGATATTTATTAAAATTAATCTATGTTATGTTGCAAGGATTCTTGTCTGTTTCCCATAGAAATAGTACATATCTTGAACTGGTAGATATTAATAGTGAAATGATAAAGTAATAATAAATTTAGAAAACGAAGCACCCTAACCATCTGAATAGTTGAACAGTTTTAGGTAAGAAACACAAACATATTTTCAGAATATTTAAAACATCAAAGAAAAGCTAAAGTAAGTCGTAATGAGGGATGAGATATAACTAAAGCAGTATTAAGATGATATTACAGCTTTACTCAGTTATATTTAAAAACCAGCAATGAGTAAAAATAAACAACTCTCATTCAGCTCGATAAATGCATCATTAAATGTATGATATGGTTTAAAATTTAAATAGTTTTCTATACACATTCAGACATACACAAATCTATATGTGTATAGATACACACCCGCATTGTAGTTATATATTATAAATAAATAAAATAAATAAATATGTAAAATATATCCCTAATATACCTAATACACACCATATATATAATTACTGAAAATAAAAATATCGCATGTGAATGCTAATCAACTGAAGTACTTTAGAGGTTATTAAGAACCAAGGTGGATACACCAGGATGTAGCATTTTAACTCTACTGATAATGTTTTATACATTGAGCTAGATGGTGCCTATACAGGGGATTTTTTATTATTCTTTATATTTTTTTAAGATCTTAAGTATTTACTAATAATTCAAGGGCGTCAGAGTAAATGTGTCATAAAAGCACATCGAATTCTGAGTTAATTTGGTCCGTTTTCTAGAGTCATGTGTCACGTTCTGTCTGAGACGCAGAGCACATCTGGTCGATCAGTGTTCTCAGTAGGGAGGCAAATTTTGTTACGCCCCAGAACCGTGCGAGAGAGAAGACTTCTCTGTGACTAATTTGGGGCCACTTATGCTGTGTTTGGCTTAATTTATATGGTACTCATTCATGATCACAAAGGTATACTGACGATTGAGAGCATTTCTGTTCAGGGCAGATGCTTTTAGGCTCAGTAAATTCAATAGAAATAGTCTATGTGACA
>JAQQSQ010000795.1:0-13754 GCA_028627145.1 Eidolon dupreanum
GAAATTTAAAACTTAAAGAAAATGGCAACTTTAAGGGATATTTTTCTCATTCTTCCACAGGGCCTAGCATCCATCCATTGCTCGCGGTGAGGACTTGAGCTGTGTTAATGCTAGAGCCAACTGTGCTTATACTGAGACGGATGAGACGAGAAAAGCTTACTGAGGGAGAAGGGAGGGTATGTGGACTAGGGGTGAAATCTGACCAACGGGAACTAATCCAGAGTCATCCATCAGATTCCCTCTCTGGAGAAAATGCAAGAAAAGGACCAGCGACTATCCTCCAATGTGCAGTAGGACATGAAACACAATCGCTGGGGCCTAGGGCTGGGAATTACCGAAAATTATAATGCAGAGTAATGCTGTAATAGAAACGAAAGGAGTAATTTACTCTGCATGGAGATGCTGAGGAAAGCTTTAGCTTTGCAGTACTGACATGGGAAAGCATTCTGCAAGGGAGAATATGGGCTTTCCTGGTAATAAAGGACAGAAAGAAATGTCAAAGAGAACTGCCATGTGCAAGGATATGGCACATGGAAGCATGTGTCGTGTGTGCTTGGAAAGACTACTATAATTATAAGGAAAATATACATACTTAATCTAAGCAGAAGAAAATGGAAGAAGAAAGAGAAACAAGGAGGGTGGGAGGAGAAAAGAAAAGTAAAGAAAAGAGGAGAAAAGAGGGACGCGGGGAGGGGGCTGGCGGGGAAAGGCAGAGGGTTTGAAGGTACAGAGTTTGACTCCGGGGCATGGGCGGGGCTATTCGGCCTGGAACACTGCCATTCCCTGTCTCTGCTGAGCATGGGAAGCTCTCACATTGCTTCTCTTTTGTGTCATCTCTGCCTTTCTCCGTGTGTCTGCTCTGTTCTAGTTTTACTCAAAAGTATTGTCGCACTTACATATCAGATGGCTTAAAAGGACCACCCACCCCACAACCTTTCTCTTCAAGTCTCAAAACTTTCTGGGAAACAAACAAACAAGCAAACAAACAAACAAAAAAATCTGTTTCATTTTTCACATTCTCAGAAAAGAAACCCAACTGTTCGTTGGTCACAGTCTGGTTTATTTCCCTTAGACAGAGCTGCGTCCTTTGTCTGTTTAGTGGAGCCCCTGAAAAAGGCCTGCCCTGGCTCTGGTGCCCTTTAAAGTAGAAGAGCTATAACCTGGTGGGTGACAAAGACAACATGCTTGGAAAGTGGTGAGAAGTGTGCCGAAGCACAGAGCACTGCATCGCCTGACCTGTCGTAGAACTAAGAGGAATCAAACCACAACAAAGCAGCATCAGGATCAGCGAGCAGTGGGACCGGCTCTCCATCCAAGCAGCAGTAATACCGTGGCTGGTCAAGGACGACATGACAGAATAAAAGAAGATGCCAGGATCCAACAGAGGTGATGCCAATGATTTCAGCCAGGTTAGCAATGACAATGTGTCTATAGGGTATTTGTGTTGGATGATGACTTTCTCATCTAGGGCTGCATTAAACGCGCTGGTAGCACATCAGTCAATTACTGCTCCACAGTGCTTTTCAGATTCAGATGGAATTTCATTATCACAGCCTAAGTGCCATCACTGATCATTCCAGCACGTCATGGTACTCTTCCAAATGACCATGGCCATGCTCAAATCCCATCTCAGGCCACAAGACAGTGTCTTTCCTTTCCGTGTTATGTAAGCTGACATTTTATGGGGAAACAGCCAAGAGGGTACATTTCTTTTAAACTATGTAGAGGCAGAAACAGAAATTTTATGTAAGAAAAACAAAGTGGTCTTAAGAATGTTCTTTCAGGAACCAGCAAGCCCCTAGGAATTGGCTCGCCTAGATGCTGCAAAGCTTAAGCGCCTCTCCGTTTCATGTTTCCCAGCATGGCTCAAAGCTAGCAGACAGAAGAAGAGAAGAAAGTCAGAAAATAACATCCTTAGCTCTGGAACCTCCAGGATGTTCCTCTCACCTTTGCTGGGAGCTGGATTTAAAGTAAGGCTTTACTTTGCTTGCTTATTTATTTATTTATTTATTTATTTATTTATTTATTTAGGGGCTGCAGGTTTGTTTTGTTTGTTTTGTTTTTGTTTTTGTTTTTGTTTTTCAGACAGAAGAGAGAAGAGATCTGAGAAAGAAAAGAAAAATAAGTCTCTCTTCAGTAGTTCTTCTGGAGCTAGATATCAGGCCCGCCAGACTGGAGGCTGTTAGGAAAACAAAAACATTTAACAAGTTTAAATGCAGTGGGTTTCTATCCATTCAAGAGTTAGAACTGCCTCTTTTTAGCAATTGTTTTAATTTAGAGTTCATGTTTGAGTTATTTTGGCCATATTTAGTCATAGCCAATTCTTAGATTAGGGAAGATGAGCCTGTGGCCTTTTATCTAAAGGTAAAAGGAAGTGGAGAGAGAGAGAGAGACAGAGAGAGAGAGAGAGAGAGAGAGAGAGAGAGAGAGAGAGAACCATCATTAAAATCATCATGGTTGTCACTGTAGTCACCATCACCATCATCATTGCCACTGAGCTCCCGCTATATGCCAGACCCTCATGCAAGCTTTTCGGATGCATCGTCATCTAGGAGACATACCTACTTTATAAGGTAGCACTATAAATGTTCCTGCTCTGCAGATGAGCAGACTGAGGCTTCTAGAGGCGGCGTAAATTATCTGAAGCCACTGAGATGTTAAGTTGAGGGGCTTAGGCTAAAATCCAAGTCTTTCTGATTCCAAATTTTGTTTTATCAACTAGGATGCTGCATGTATTTTAAGGATCTGACTCCTGGAGTTGTCCAACTTTTAAGTAGAAAATCAGCTCACACAGAGATCACTGGACTAAGAGACGGAAGGTCTGTGTTGCAGTCCAGCTCATCAATAAGTAATTATTTGGCCTTGGTGAAGTTACCTACCACTTGGGCCTCGGTTTCCCCACCTGTCCCATGAGGGGGTTGAGCAGGTTGATCTCAGAGTTCTCTTCCAGCCCTGACATTATGTACTGTGGTCATTTTAGGAACTATCCACCCATATGAGATTTTTCTCCAAGCAAAAGAGTAAGCGGTTTCATTTTTCTCATACGTAAGTTGAAAAGATTGAAATGCTTGGGCTCTATTAAAAGAGGTCAGAATTCTGTCTGATAAGTTTTATAAAGAATGTACTAGTTAGGTTAATGATTAAACCTTGTACTTAATCTTCTCCCAAGTCCAGCAAGAATGGCTACTTCCACGCCCCTCCTCCACCCCCACGAGCTGGTGCATTCAACCCCCTGAGGCTCTCCAGGCCCCAAAGTCCTCAGGCTGCAGAAGAAAATGCAGTGCTTACTTTTCTAATCACATTCTTTGCTTCATGAAAAGATCTACTAAATGGATCCTTTAAATAGCAATCTCTTTTAGAGCCTTTAAAAGTAATTCAATTTTCTTCTTCAGAAATACATTTACCATCCCAAGCAAGGCCCACCTTTATCTCCAACCAGAGTTTTGAATAGTTTCCAGTCTAATGGAAGCAGGGACATTTTATTCTTAGAAGGTAAAAGATATAAATTTACTAATTGAAAAATATTCATTTTCTGCCTATTTATTGAGTACTGAAACCTGGGCAAGCTCCTGGGAAAAGAAGTGTGAGACAGACTGGTGTGTCAACTTTCCACACAAAATTTTTAAGTCCAGGGTGTTGGTCAATAACTTAAATCTATAGCTTAAAATGGAATAAGTGCTACGACAGGAGAAGTACAGGTTTTATGGGTTCTCCGAATGTGGGCATGTCATGGGAGACTTCCTGGAAGAAGTGACATTTGTAGTAAGACGTGAGGAATCAGAAAGAAATGGGTGAAAGAGGCGAGTGGGTAAGAAAGTGGAGAAAACAGAGAATGACATACTGAAGTAGCCCCTTGAAACATAAGACAGAATATCCTAAAAATAATGAAGTGTTTAGGTAGGTACGAGGATCTTAAGAAGGACTGTAAGTCTTATTGAAGATGTCAGTCTGAGTAACCTTGGGCTAGTCACCTCTCTGATTCATAGGTTCCTAATTTGAAACATAAGGGTTTAGAATTGATAATATCTAAGGCCTCTTCCAACTATGAAATTAAATGCCATGGTTAAAGGCAGGAGATAAGATTGGAGAATAACTTCATTTGAACTTCAGTGGAAGTATAGAGAGACCAGATTAGGAGCACTCATTTATTTAATCAATAGTTGTTTACTTAATATTTACTATGTGCCAGCTACAAAATTAGGAATCTATATTAGATGCTAAAGGAGCGGTCTTTAAAGAAGTATTTACAAAAATAATTATATAGTCAAATTATATTAAAAATAAGGTTTGAATCAAGGATATCTACCATAAACCTACAGAAAACACCCTACTATATGATGAAATATTAGGACTGTGTCAAGAATAAGTCAAAGTCACCTTCTGTCACTTTCATTTAACATTGTTAGGAAGATCGTAGACAGAGTAATAAAACAAGAAAAAAAAGTATAAAGATCACAAGGGAAGAATTAATACTGCTATTTTTAGCAGACAATAAGACAATAATCTAAGTAGAAAACCTCAGGATATTTCAAACCTTTGGGATTAGTAAGAAAGTTTATCAAAGTTAAAGGAAATAATAACCAGTTATAAAAATAATCAGTTATGATATTATACAATTATTATGTCAGAAATTGAAAATTTATAATGTAGTTAAAATACCATTTCTAGCATAATATCTGCAAGATCTTTAAATAAAGATCATAAAACTTTTTAAGTACATTTAAAAAGATTTAAATAAATTGGTGAGAACCATATTTATGGGAAGAA
Organism: Eidolon dupreanum; assembly: GCA_028627145.1. Classification (NCBI taxonomy): domain Eukaryota; kingdom Metazoa; phylum Chordata; class Mammalia; order Chiroptera; family Pteropodidae; genus Eidolon; species Eidolon dupreanum. The sequence goes on from JAQQSQ010000795.1 coordinate 4,768, forward strand.
CCCAATATTGTAGTAATGTCAGCCCTCCCCAAACCGGTCTGTAGATTAAATGCAACTCCAATCAAAATCACAAAGAGCTATTCGCAAAATACAATCAGCATTTCTAACACTAATTTGTAAGAGGAAAGTGTCAGGAACATATAAGACAAATATGATTTATAAGATATTGAAATTTATGATAAATCTGTAACAATTAGAACGGTATGGCAGTTGCCTAGTAACAGATAAAAATGGCAAACAGAACAAAATAGAAAATTCAGAAACAGACTTATGACCATTTTGATACTTGAATATGATAAATCAGTGGGGGAAAGAATAAACTATATAATACACAGTGCTGGGGAAATGAATTATCTATTAAAAAATGAAATTCTCTCTCAACATCACACCTTCCTCCAAACGACTAAACATTGGCTAAAACCCTAAATGTGTAATATCAAATCAGCACTGTTGTGAACCTTAAACTTATATAATGTTGCACGTCAATTATATCTCAATAAAGATGGGGGGGAAACTACGTAAAGGTAAAGACATCAGATTACGTTATAATCGTTGCTTATAGAGATTTTCCCCATAGAGATTAGAATTCCTATACCATCCTCAGAGCCTTTGTGTTCCTTCAGGACAAGGGCTGTGTATTTTTCATTTCTCTGTCCTCAGGAGCTAATTCTAAACCTGGCAGAAAGTAAGTAGTCCATAATAGTTTGTTGAATAAAATATTGTGTTGAAAGTGCAATGAACAAGTGAGTAAATAAATGAACCCTCTGCTAGGAAGATACTAGCCCAGACTATTTGTCTGGGTGGAAGGAAACAGGATGGAAACAGGAACAGTACAGAGAATTAAGACTTCTTGTCCACGTCAAGACGAAAGCGTAGCGGGAATGAAGGCCAGCCTGCACTGTCTCTGGGCAGGGGCCGCTCACTCCCTTCGACCTTCCAGGCTTCGCAGCACAGAGGGTCCGGAAGTTGACCAAGTGCTGACCTTCTTTCTCCAGATAAACAAATGAGAAGACATATGAGCTGCCGCTCCCTTGCCTCCCTTTACTCAGAAATCATCCGCTTTTCCTGTGCATCAGTCTCCCACGCCCAAACCCACACTGCTTGTTGGCTTCGGATCAGAACTTTCCTTTGCCCCACATCAGCATGTGTAGAAGTGTGACCTGCCAGATGTCAGGAAACAAACAAACAAACAAACATAATGGTCGTGGGGGGATGAGAGTAGGTCTATGCTTTTATACATTGGAAAAGCACTTTACACCCTCCCACGCTCAGAAGATATATGATATATATGAGAAGGTAGGAAAATTCCAACAACAAAGAAATCTATTTAATATTTTTAAAAATTTGTTATTCAAACTTATTGTACCTTAGGATGATTTTTATTCTAATAGCAATCATAATCATTATAACCATAATACTGCATACTGGCTGCTTTTTATACATGAGGCACTCTGCCTAGAACTTTATGTGACTTATCTATTAGCCCCTTGGGAAAACTTTATGACATAGGTGTTTTAACTATTCCCATTGATAGATAAGAAAAACTAGGCATGGAGAAGTCAAATAAACAACCCCCGGACAAAAAAAAAAAATTAGGAAATAGACAAGACAGAATTTGAATCCAGATGTGCTTGGTTCCAGAGTCTATGGTTATGGTTTAACACCAAATTAATTATTCTGTGCCAGAGAACGCTTTCTAGAGACACATTGCCCTAGCCTCTCTTCATGTAACGTCTTTCTTCCCCTATTTTGTCCCCCATTGATGAATCCCTTCCTACTCATTCTTATTAATCATCTAGTCACCTTACCAAGTTTTCTTGGCTCATCATGAACTCTCGACAAATATTCAAGGAATGGATGTACCCTGTCCAACTCTGATTATGCAGTTAACAACCTCGCCATGAGTGAAATCACACAAACGTGCGTGTATATCTTGCCAATTCAATACTTGTAGAGGTATCGCTGTTGAAGAATGTTTTCTATTTCCTCATTATTAAAAAGGCTCATGCTGAATTTCTTAACTGCCTCTATGGTCTTCTTCAATATTGTGCCTTCCAGAAGGGCCCCAGTAAACACTGCTTGATTGATTAATCCCATATCTCAGCACAATTAAAAGTAAGACATTACCCCTGCCTGAGCAGTTCCCAGTTAGAATACACACACACACACACACACACACACACACTCACTCACTCACTCACTGACATCACAATGTCAGAAAAATCTCAACACACCTCTCTTTTGGGTCACAAGAGTCAACTGGACATCAGTGAGTCTGGGCGGACACGCAGTTCTGAAATGGCAGGTGGCGGTGAGCTTGTTAATTGTTATCTCGCCATCTTTAGCCAGTCATCATATCTGGCTATCTGGAAAATATCTTCCATCTCACCTCGGGAACCCCCACGTCTATTCTCCAGATAAAGACTGTCAAGCTGGTAACCTGAAAAAAAATCTTTCCAAACGACCTTCGGGTGTCTTGGCTAATAAAGGAATTAAATGAAATATCAATGTCCCTCATCAAATGTGAACTTTTGACTGTGTCGAAGCCCTCACCAGCCTTCTTCTCCACATGGTCCCAGCTTTCTCTGTTTTATTGTTATTGTTATTGATATTATTCAGCCAGCATTTAGAATGCCCTCTGAAAGCGCCGTTACTCCCCCACCCGACCCCCTGCCAATGTCAGTTATGTGTATCTTATGGCCTTGGAGATGATTAAAAGATGATTTCTATTCCCCTTTAGTCATTTGTCATTTTGCCTTGGATCATAAAAGTCTAGGGTAAGTTTCCAGGAGATTTAATCAAATCTCTCCAGAGATAAGGGAGTGGGAAAAGGAGGAGGCTGAGTTAGACAGAATGGTTCCTGCCATTCCCTGGTCATTCGGCCCTGATCAAGCCCCTTCACCTCTGCGCCTTGGTCACTCATGTCACCCGATTATTAATGAGCTGACATCCATAAACACACATAGCAGGTGTTCTGTGAGTGAGCATTCCTGTCCCTCCTCACTTCTAAAGAGGGGCTCTGGGTTCTGTCACTGCAGGAGTGACTGTGTCCCCACCAGGAAAGTCTATACCTGCAGAAGCGCAGCCAGTCAGACTAGGGAGGGCACGGGGAGGACCACGAAGGCTGGTGACAGCAGAGCTTTCCAGTGTCTCCTTGGGGTGTGGTGGTCACTGCCCTTTGCAGGGAAGTTTACATGCAGATGGGGTACAGTGTCTTCTTCTTGTCTCTTGGACTCACATACTCCCTAAAGTCCCAACACCCTTGGAGCCACCACAACAGGAGAAAGGCCAACCTAGATCAAACCCTGGCAGGCTTCATTCTGGACCATTGTTGAGACCAGTAAGAGGCTTAAGAGATCATCTCTGGAAGGGAAAAGACGTCTCTGGTGGTTTCAATGATGCAAGCTGGGAGGGAACTAGTCCTGTGAGTAGCAGTTCTGTGCAAGAGGCTGGGGAGCTGCGAAACGGATAAGACAGCCCCTGCATGAGCACAGAGGCTGTCACCATGGGAGGGGGCTGCCCCAGGACCGTCTGTATTACGCCAGGAATGTGGTGTAGAGAGAGGGTTTCCTTCTACCTGGATTGCAGGGCAGGGAAGGCCCACCAACAATGTGATTCAGGGCTTGGGGCTTGAGGAATGGACAGGAGTTTACTTGACAGACAGGCTGGAAAGGATGAGCGAGAATTCAGAGGAACAGGGTGGATGAGCGGGAGGTGAGTCTGGAAAGATAATGTGGGTCAGGTGGCAAAAAGCCTCACGTACGATGCCAAGGTGTCCTGCAGGAGCTGCCTCCGACGAGTTCTGCACTGGAGCTCAACGTGACCCGATCCGCTTGTGCCCAAGGCCGCCTTTCTTCCTAGTTCAGAACTTGGGTAACAAGTTTCGCTCTCAGGAAAACTCTAGCCAACTTTTTATTGGTCTTTAGAGTACATAACTTACTTTTTTATGCCCTATTGTATTTATCACTTAAATGAGTAATGACGTAACACATCTAATACAATGATGTGCCGGTTGGTGCCCTTCACGTGGAAATAAAAGAAACGCAGTCTGCTGACGATCGACGGGCAGGGGGTGAGTGATGCTAAGGATTCCAGTGGGATCTGGAGATGCCAACACGGGGGTGAGGCAGATGCAAGCATTTTCTTTTCTTTTTCTATATTTTAAAGTATTTAAAACATAAGGCAATCATCGAAAGTAATATAATACTTGTGTTTCTGTTACCTGCCATTGCCAAATCATTACATGTTATCAAATTTGTTTTAATAAAATATTAAAGATACAACCAAGGATGACGTGGACTCCCTCTCCCATCTCCTTCTTTTATACACCTCTGCCTCGAAGGTCATAACTCCTATTATTCTCTATATGGGTGTTTTTTATTATTTTATTATGTTTGGATACACAAAAACACATGCAATCGTTTTGTGACTTGCCTCTTTTGCTCAGCATGTAGTGCAGGTAGTCTATTATCTAAATATGTCCCTTTCTTTCTTGTTCTCTTTCTGTCTGTCTTTTTCATTCTTTTTCTCTAAATTGGTTTCTTAGAGTGAGTTCTCTGGAGCCAGTCTCTGAAATGGAGAGTTCTAAGGTTCACTAGGGAGCATTCTTGGGAGTTCCACATATAAAACAAGTGAGGAGGGAGGGACTGGGCAGAGGGAGAAGTTGAACTGAGATGGGCTGCAGCTGACGCCTCCGCCTATCCTGCAGGAAGCTCTGGAACTGAGATGGCCTTTGTTGTCTCTCAAATGGAGACCAGGTGGCCACGCGTTTGTATCATCAGACTAGCCAAGTGATAATGGTCCTTCCCTTGGGAGGGAGCATAACCCTGTGTGAGTCAGTTCTCAGTGCACAAGGATGGTTCCCCAGAGAGGTATACAGATGGGAGTGTGTGACACCAGGAAATCCAGTCACCGGGGAATGAAATGGGCGAGCTAGCTCGAAGAGATGCTCTGGACAGAGCCCCCGGCATCTGCTACACACTGAAATATGGTTTGATACAACATGTATGTCATCCTTCTCCTAGTATGACATAATAATTTAGAGCCCAAAATCTCAAAATTAAATTCCTCATTCTCCTTTAGAAGTAGTACTGTCCACGTGGTTAAGGTTTGGCCTATCAGATGATCTGCATGAGGTTTGAAAGAAGGAAGTGAGCTGGAAGCTGTGTTTCTGTATTTCTGCTGGCAGAAATGTTCCCTAATAATTAGCAACATTGAACGTTTTTATAAGCTATTCATCATTCATGTTTCCTGTTTCATGAACTCCACGTTTACATCCTTTGCGGATTATTCTACTTAGTTGTTGTTCTTTTCCTTATTGATTGGCAAAACTTATTTATATATTCTGGACTCTAATCTTTTGTTGGTGATGTGTGTTGTAAATATAGTCTCCCAAGCTGTGGTTTATCTTTTAACTTTTTATAGTGCTTTTCAATTATGCAGAAGTTTTTAAATTTTTAAGGTGGTTCAGAGTTACTGCCCCGTGGTGGTACTGGAGAAATCTCAGAAAAAGTCATGGGTCAAACTTTAACTAGTTAGCCACTAGCATCCGTGGTTTCAGCCACTCTTATTCCAAGAAATGTGTCTATTTTTAAGTCAATTAGTATAATTATGGCTATCTTTTTTTTTTTTAATATTAAATCTAATTCACCATTTGTTTCTACAAAGAAGATACATGAAAACGCAACTATTTTTAGTCTTTGTGTCACTCTACTCAAGATTCGAATTCAATGGATTTGAATTCATGTTATCTGATTATTCTGGCATCAATAATGTACTGATTCTTGACCAGGAGATGATGGGTCATCTTGACAGTTCCACCAAGACTGTATCAGTGAAAGAGGAGCAGATCCCCAGAGCATCCGTCAGATATGTAGGCAGCATGGGCTCTGGGCGGGTGAAAACAATAGATAGGCTACAAGTGTTTGGCAGGATGAACATTGAAGGAAGGATACTGATTTCTTAGCTGTAATAACAAGGAGAGTTTTGTTTTGCAAAACAGTAAAACAACGAGATAAATTCTTCATAACATATTTGCATATAGTACAATTCAAGCATAAAAGAAAGAACCATCAAGTCAGCCTGGGGCATTGGAGGAGGAAGTAATGCTTCAGCCAATGAGAACGAAGATATTTTAGGAAGAGAAAGCGCGGCAAAGAAAGGGAACCATACTGAGCAGATTGTCTTCCCAGGACTTCCCAGAGTCTAGCATGGCAGGCGCTTGAACCACAAAGAGGGGCAATTATAGATAAAGCCAGGTGGGAATAAAGTGTCGCATACTGCTGACTAGTAAATTTCTTCAGAGAGAAATAAGAGTGTGGGGAGGTATTTTCAATGATGAAAACCAAAATGAGAGTATTGAAATTTAGGTGTTAAAAATATCTCAGGCTTCATGGGGACTGACATGTGAGACACTGTCTCAAAGCTATTTCAAGGTGCCACTGTCAGAGAAAAACAAGGGGCATAGCTCATCATCTGATCTTGAATTGAATTTGAAGATTTCCATCTTCAGTGATATAGCAACAATCTCTAAAGTGTATGAGAGTCATAGCCTGGACTTTTTTTATAGTCTTCATTTCAAATATCAGGTTCTTGGTGGCCAGACACATCCTGATTTTTGTTTCAGGACACTTGAATACCTAGATTTAAGTATGCCAGCAGCGTGGAAAAATAGATAGGCTATAAAACACCATGTCTATTGACCTCGGTTCCAAACTGTTCTCTGCCATGTGCCTTTAGATTTCTCCAAACTTGAATTTTCATACCTGTGAAATAGTCATTCAATCAACCATAGATCCCACTCACACTCAAAGAAGTCAAATCAAACAAAACATAGTTCTGTACACCTCTGCAGAGAAGTCATTCATAAGAGTTTTCATATACATCACTCTTTTAAAACAATGCATACAAAGAAACTTGGTATATTTGATCTTTCTTTGTTTTGAAGTTGTACAGTATTAGTAGGTTGAAAAAAAAAAAGAAAAAAACTCCATGATTTTGACCAGCATTTAAAAATTAATGAAAACAGAATAAAATAGACTGGAACAGCATTTAATGGAGTAAATGTGAATAGAAATAGAAAATAGCAAAGTGATACCGTAGTTAAGAATATTATTGTTTCAGGTGTGTGCATGTATCTGTGTGAGCGTTCGCATGTGTGCACGTGCATCAGGTCATGGTTGGCTTAAACTGAAAAAAAAAAAATTAATAGGATGACTTGGGAGTTAAATTAACACTTTGAGCTCCAAGTCTAACCCACTTGATCACAATAGATGCTTGCCCAATATAAGGGAGGGTTAGGTGCCCTATTGGCCTTTAATGAATAGTGATTGATAGTCACAGAATGAGTGATGGAAATTACCAATTGAGGGACTAAGACATTCCTTGGAATTAATGTTCTGATAAGAAGGACTGATATGCTAGTAAATAGCTAAGGGCTTTTAGTACCAGCTCGGCTGCATCTCTGGGGAATGTCTAAATCAGAAGCCACCATTATCCTCTCAAGAGCTGCAAATGAAGATTCATAGGCCCATAAATTTCCTCTTCTGTGGACCCCGGACTTGCATGGCTTAGTTAAAAGGCTGGCGTCGTGAATAAATGTCTCGTTTAGTAAATCTGGAGTTAAGAGCAGAAACACTTATCATTTTATAATTATCTTAGAACCATCCAGTTTAGAGTCCATCAACTAAAATATCGTTGAGGAAATTATCTTCGAAGGAACTTAAGTTTGCTTGTTTGGAATTGGACTATATGATCTCTAAGTTTTCATTCAATTTAACATTCTTCGAGCTGAGGTGAAATTTTTACTGACAGAAGTCATTAGTGAATCTTGTCAAGAGGACACAGTGGTCTTGGAGTCACAATTTTAATTCACTAATTCATTCCATATGTTTTAATCAACAGTATATTGTGCTCCCACTATGTTTTTGTTAGCAGCTATTTTGAGAGAGTAGAGCGAACAAGACAGATATGTTGAGTACAAACGTATTGAGTTTATAAAGTAAATGCAGGATGTTATGGGAGAACAATAGAAGAGCATCTTATCTGGTTGGAGGGTTCATGAAAGACCTTTTAAAAGGAGTAATATTTAAGTTACAACTTACTAAGAGGATAATTGGGAATCAGGTAAAATCTCAGAGGACAGGGATGTTTCTCAAATATGCTAGAGCATCAGCATATTTGAAGGCCACAAGAACAAGAGAATGAGAAAGGAGAGAAATCGACTGAGAGACAGAGTGACAGAGACAGAGAAATTGAAATTGAAATTATAAAAGTAGTAAAAAGTGAGAGGGGCTGACGAAGAGGTCAAGCTGGAGAGGAGTCCTGGGGCAAGTACGATCTTAAAAGCCACATCAAGGGACTTGGAATGTATCCTAAGTGCAGTCGAAAGTCGTGTGGAAGAACTTAGGTAGTGTTCTGACAAAGCCGGTGATCGATATAGGGGAATCAAATGGAACTGACTGACTTAAGGGTCTGCTTTTAGTCTCCGATGGACAAAACAATGAGGAAAATTTAGGAAACCCTCAGTGACGATCCTGACTAAGCATGCATCCACTAGAGGAGAGCTGGCTGGCCACTGGCAAAATTACAAGGCCAAGAGTATTGGCCTTTCAAGGACTTTCACTTTCCCACCCTATTCTTGCCCCACAATACTGCTATGTAACAGCTACTCCAAAAATCAGTGCCTTCAACAGTAATAGTTAATCCCATTAAACCTATCATGGATTGCTGAGAGTTGGCTGATCGAGGCAGGGCTCATTTGGGTCTAGGCAGGGCTTCTCTGCCCCTAGCTGTGGATGCAGAGATTCTGGCGAAGGTTTGGTCCATGCATGTTTGTCCATTCTAGGGCTCGGTCTGAATGGGCGTTAGCTACTCTGGGGAAACCCTTCCCATGGCCAGGGCAGAGGGTCAAGAGAGCAAGTAGAAGCACAGAAGACCTTCCAAAGTCTAGGCTCGACCCTGATACACCATCACTTCTTCCTCCTCTA
>JAQQSQ010000796.1:0-13753 GCA_028627145.1 Eidolon dupreanum
AGGAAGCTGTGGGTCTGTTTCATCTCCGGCCCTTGTAGAGGGAGGGTGCCCTCCCGTAATGCACTCATGATGACTAGAATTGCATTATGTCCAGATAATTTAGTGTGCCTGGCGGAAGTTTCATAGTATCTGCACTTTTATCAGAGATAATGACACTCTGTAGGTCGCTGATTCGCTGTTGACAAATCAAGGTTCTAAGTGGACAGGCAGTGAAAAAATACAGCCCTTGTGATTTTGTGCCTAGATTGATAAAGGTACTTAGCATAAGAACTGTATCTGAAATTATTTTCCCGTATTGTGTCTCCATTCACCTCCTATATGTAAAAGATGACATTGTGATTTCTTGCTGCATAGGATAATGTTTAAAGATCTTAAAAATACATAAACTAGAGAATTAGAATAAAATCAACATAAAATTCAGTATTCTTGGAGATTTCGCCCTTAAAGTAAAGATAAAATTATTTCTTCCGATTTCTAATTGTAGATTTCAGTGTTATCTTTGAATGGGATTCTATTTCCCTCCAACGCACATAGCTACAGAACACGATATGATTCTTTGCTTATCCTCTAAAAAGGTAGATCTGGAATTTTTCCCTCCGGAGATGAGACATCAGATTTATAAACACCGGTGTCAGTATGTCATGTCTTCCTCTTGATCTTCCCCTTGAGAAGGTGGGTGTTAGTTGCTGCTGCAGTGTAGACTGAAGTCACCGAAGGCCTCTGAGTCTTGTGGACCATCAGGCCACGGCTCCGTGACTGAGGAATAACTTCCTGAGGACGCCAGGACTCCGAAAATTTCAGCGTCACCTTAGCAGTCCTCTGCTCTCTACTTAATAATGACACAAATGATTGCAAATCATTTAAATAATGTGCCTTTGTCCTTAAGCTTAATTCAGCCTACACGCAACCAAGCAAGGACATCATCAGCTCGGGTGGGAAATGTGATAATTGATGAAGGATGAGATGATTAATTGGGAGGGTAGTTATCATCAAGAAGGACCCCAGAGGTAGAAGCTTGTACATTCTGGCAAAGCTGTTAAGAAACAAAACAGCCTGGATTGGAACTGAAAGCTATTTCCGAACAAAAGCCTGCCGTTCTCACATGGAATGCCATTTTCAGAAGCAGAATATACTGTTTTGTTTTGGAATTTTTCCTCTCTCATTTTTTCCTTTCATGTGTTTTCTGTTCCTGTTTTACTATTAGGTCTCCTTTTGGACTGACATTACTAAATTCCATCAATTCGAAGATGTAGACAATTTTTCTATTTTCCTGTTTCTGATTAAGATGTATTTTTATGTTGGCACACGTTTGATGCAGCTTCTCTTTCCGGAAAAACTCTCATTGAGTCGGCAGGTTGTCTTGAAATAGACAGCACCTTAGGAATCAAGCGAAAAAGGGTTGTTCAATAAACTCCCTCTTACTGACCGAGCACCTGCTCTACCGGGATAAGATCTGACGCTAAGAAAGAGGCAGTAAGGACAGACGTAGTTTAGGTCTTAGAGTTTTTATAGGTAAAAAAAAAAAAAAAATAGAATGCAAGCCAGTAAACAGCCACCACAGCCTCACGCAGATGTATTTATCATGCTATAGCATAACCAGAGGAGGAGTTAATAATTCTGGACGTGCTGTTCCGGGGAGAAGGAGCTCATCAAGTGCAAGGGCGTTGGGAGATGTGGGGCGGGCGTGGGGAGGGCAGCATCGTGCTCAGCGGAGTGCAGGGGCCTTCCCTCCTCGGGAGGGATGGACGGAGCCCTCTACAGGGGAAGAATCCCTGGCCGATCCGTAAGGCTGGCTCACACAATTCTTACTGTTCTTTTTATGTGTGTAGTATTTCTTTTATTCCACAACAGTGAAAAACGTGTTTATTCATGAAATAAGAACAGAATCACCAAACCGGCTCCGACCTAATCGTCCACAATCATTCGGAGTGACCTGTAGGGCTACTTTGGAGCAGGGCGCGCTCCAAGCAAGCCAGGAACTCGTCTTTTAATGAGCTCACTCAATGATCTGTGAATCGGAGAGGCCAATCAATGTAAGTGTGTCTCAGAGCAGGGTGGCATCATAATGGTGACTAACGGTGGCCAGTGTTACTGAGTCCAGACTCTAGTCCAGACCCTGCGCTGTGTTTTCTCAGGCCGTGTCTTCTTGTTCTTGCCAAGACGTGTTCAGGCCACTTCCCAGACGTCATCGTCCGTGGGGTTGCCACCCCCCTCCCTGGTCGCCCCCTCTGGGCACCTTTGCTGGGCCGCCCTTCGCTCCTGACTTGCTGATGTGGGGTGCGTGGCAAACCATCCCGAGCTCTGTATCTCTGTCCATCGGTAACCTTTGTTGGTCCCGTGGCTGTTGGGTGCCCCTACATCCTAGAAACCATCACACCCCAAAGTCCAGTCTAGACTTCTCCCCCAGACTCTAGACTCCTGTGTTAAACTACTCGACGTCAGCCCGTGGGTGTCGAATCGACATCTAACACCCAACACGTCTAAGTGTGAATTCCCGTCTCCAGACCCGTCTCTCTGACAGCCTTCGTCACCTCAGCCCATGGCGCTGCCAGTCTTAAAGTTATCCAGGACAAAAACCGCGGGGGGTGTTCTGACTTCTTATTTTCTCTCATCTTAAATGCAAAATCTTCCAGAAAATGAACGAGGTTTACCTTCGGATATGTCCTGAATGACGCCTGCTGTCACAGCCTCTCCTCTGTCACTTGTCCGAGTCCCTCTGTGCTTTTTGATAATCGGGCTCCACGCTGCCACGCGTAGGACATGCTGAAATCTATTACATGCTACAATAAAGCAGCCAGGCGAGGATTTTATCATGTAAGTTATATTACGTCAGTCCTCTAATTAAAGTAAAGAGTAAGAGTCGACGTGCTGGCGTCAGCTCGAAGGGCTCCACGGCCGTCATCTGTCCCCGCGGCTCCGTGTCACGGTGTCCAGCGGCATAGCTAGAATATTTGACACCCATAGTGCATTATCAGGACTCCCGTGCTCTATGCAACAAAATATGTTTAGTAATGATCACAAAAGGAAACGAGTAATTTTTGTAGCCGGAAAAGAAACCCAAACAGTGCAATTTCTTTTACTGAGCTTTGTAGATAGACATTCATGCCAGTAAGTATAAAGAATTTAAAAAAAAAATAATTGTTCAGTACAAAAAAAGCAAAACAGGATGCTTAATAACTTCTAAATTATAGTAATACCTTTTTTGGAAAATAAAACCTTCCACTTGCATCTCAGGGGTTGCACCAGTAAATAGTAACATTCTGTTTTCCAGCTTTAATTGCGTAAATTGCCAGTGACTTTATCTGAATTAATTTTCTTTGTGTCTTCACAGTCCCTCACCTCTGGCAAGCACCAACCTATGAGTGATTATTTCTCTGTATCTATGAGGTGTTTTTTTGTTTTTTGGTTTTGTTTTTCTTTTAGATCCTACATATAAGTGAGATCATACAGCACGTGTCTTGGATTTTCTTCTATTTTTATGGCTGCATAGTCCCCTGTGCGTGTGTGTGTGTGCGTGTGTGTACGCGTGTGTGTGTGCCACAGTTTTTTCACCCATTCATCCGCAGTGGACGCTGACATTATCTCCACGTCATAACTATTGTTAACGATGCTACACTGAACTTCGGGGCACAGATATCTTTACAAGTTAGTGACTTCATTTCCTTCAGATAAGTAGCCAGAAGTGCAGTCGCCGGATCCTGTGGTAATCCTAGTTTTGATCTGGGGGGGACCTCTGTCCTGTTTTTCACGGTGGCTGCACCAGTTACGCTCCCGCCAACACTTGCTGTCCTTTGTCTTTTTGATGACAGTCATGCCAAGAGGTGAGAGGTGAGTTTCCTGATCTTGAGGGATGCTGAGCACCTTTTCACGTACCTGTTGGCCATTTGTGTGTCTTCTTAGGAAAAGGGTCTGTTCGGGTCCTTTGCCCATTTTTCACTGGATTGTTTTCTATTGACTTGTAGGAATTGTTTATGTATTTTGGATACTAACCCCTAATCAGCGATGTGATTTGCGGGTTTTTTCCTCCCGCTCCATAAGCTGCCTTTTCATTTTGTCGACGGTCCCTCTGCTGAGTAGCTCAGTGTCGTCCCACTTGCCTTTGCTTTTAGCGTCAAATCGAAACAAACGAACAAACAAAAAAACATTATTCTCATGTTCTTTTTTCTTTTTAAGGATAAGTGATAAAAATGGCAATTAGAAACTTACAAATAAAGCATGAACACTTAACAACAAGCAAAGCAGCTGTTTAGAACGCTGACCAACAAAGAACTCTTCCGAGGGAAGGGCTTCGGGCTGACACTGGTCAGAGCTGCGGCCCCCCGTGGGCTCCTTGCCCCGCCCCACCCTCGGGGGCTCCTGGGCATCAGGGCAAGGAGAAAACTGACACGTGTGCACCGTGACAGGATCCCTTCAAGGCGTCGGCGGAAGTCACATTCCGCTTTGCTGCTCTTTTCCTTTGGCTGAATCTTTCACATACAGTGCACGCTGGACTAGTGGCTATTTAATAGAAAAGCTCCTTTCAAGTGAGACATTATTTCCCTTTCTTTCGGTAGAGGGCAGGAGTCAACAGACTATGGATGCAGGTCAAATCTGGCTGCCACCCATTTTACAAATAAAGTTTTATCGAACCAAAGCCACGCTCATTCATTTACATACCATCTATGGCTGCTTTGATGCTTCAAGGGTACAATCAAGTAATAGAAATGGTATCAAAAGGCCTTCAAAGTCTAAAACTTTTACTATTCATTCCTTCAGAGAAAAAAAATTGCACACATTTTATTTATTGCATTTGTGTACAAAGAATTGGATGTTCTAGTTTACTTTATAATAAATTTATTGAGCTGCATTAATGAGAAGCAGAAAAGTAAAGACAGGCGGTCGAGCCTGGCTAGGGAATGTGCAGTGAGTGATTTACTGTTGGAAGAAAGTGTTGTTGAAGCAACAGTGTTTTTTTAACATGACTGCGAAGCCGACAGAGGGAAAACGTTTCTATCCATGGCATGAGATTATGAAACATTAACTCTGCGTTTGCATTAATATTGAGACCAAAATAGCATTTATAGAGAAAGAGCGATGGAAGTGTTAGCATCCGTACAAGGTAGAGCAACACGAAATCATTTATCACGAGATGATTTATAGCCTCACTTTGTAGAGACAGTTACTTTCATGGTACAAATACTTCATATCTGGAGACGACTGGAAGAAATGGGTCCTTGTCCCTTCGTCCTAAGTCATGTGACCCGCTCCACAAGTTCGGTGACACAGATGTGGAGACATATCCCACGGACCCAGTTAACTGAGTGTCGCCTCTCCATTTTAGCAGAAGCTTACCATCAGACGTGCGAGGCCTCCTCGCTGTCCGGGTCCCTGTAGCTTCAGAGGCTTCATCAGTCTGAGACTCAGGTGGGCAGCCGGGAGCCCAGAGGTGGCAGACGCCCCGGGTCCCTCTGCTTCACTGCAGAAGGCTGGCCTCCCCCGGGCCCGGGGTGGCCTCCGGCCTCGCTCCTCGCTCCCTGTCTCTTTAAGTCGATCCGTTTCCTCCTAGGCAGTAGTTTCTCATACTCAGGACTGTCGCATGAGCTGCTCTCGGCAGAGCGCTGGAGGCCGAGCGCCCTTGTCCCCTCCCCTGAGGGACAGGCGCTGGCCCTGCACGCTCTCCTGAGGCCACACAGCCCACGGACACCAGCAACCCTCCCAGGGCGACTGGCCGTCCTGGGGGGAGGCGGGCAGCGGCGATGCTTGACGTCCGCCTCGCAAGCTGTCCTAATACACTCAAAAATGGTGCCGGTGACAAGCGTAACTGTGAACAATGTGTGCTTCTCAGTGTGAGACTTACTTCAGTAATTTGGGGTGGAATGCTGATATTAAACGCAGTCATCAAAATAAAGGAAGCCAGGTCAAGGCTGAATAAGAAGATATATGTTGAATGATTTAGTCACAAATAGCCAGATGGGAAAATACTCACTATTTCCTCTTGCTACCTTTATTGATATAGTGTGTCTTGCCATTATTTGTATATTCGAGCTCTCTACCTGTAAAAACTGTGAAGTCTACAGTTTTCCCATCAAGCATGAGCATAAATAAACGTCTAATCTCTGTCTTTGCAGTGTAAGCTTAAACACCGCGAGTAGCTACTGGCTTTTCTTCCTGTTTCCCTTTCTTAGCCTTAGCTTTTATGGTATTGTGGAAACGATCTACTTACTCCTTTTGACAATGACATGCCTTACTCTATGAAGTCTGAAACCTGGCTCGGAAACTCGTGTCTCACTGACTTCGCCTGGAATGATATCTAGTTAAGACTCAGGCATTAAGCCCTTGAAAAGGGAATGTACTTCTAACGTCAAAGCTTATCGTACCTTTGAAATTTGAGACATGAAATTCTCGATACCTTAGGCCTGAAGTTCATGTCATACAGTCAGCAAACGCTTATTAATCAGTAAGTTCTCGTGCCCAAGTGTTTGGGGTTCAAGCAAGGAAGATGTGAGACCCTCGAGGAGTGGACGGTCCAGTTGGAGAAACTGACAAGTAGGGAATTACCACGCATGTTACATTTTATTCATGGGAGTAAGCGCAGAGAGCTTCGGAGTCAACTAGAAGCATAAGTCAGGAGAGGATTTCATAAATGCATAATCGTTCTTCTCTCTGTGTCGTACACACAGTTTCAGAAGAGGAAGTGAATGACTTTTAAGTTTGGTTTTATTTTTGACCGGCAAAGAAGTCATCCCATTCCTAGCTGCTGGCCAGCGTAAGTTCATCATATCACTGGTCATCCAGAGTCACGTGGTTTTCCTGTGTCCTGGGGAAGCTAGGATCATATAATACCGATTTGTAAATTAGAAATTCAGGGAAGAGTTTCATGCTCCAAATGAGTAAGCTCTCTTGAGTCTTGGGGACTGAGGGTCATCGACCTAGGATATTTTTGCCATTATCTGATTAGCTCTTCAAAATTCTAGCTACTTTATCGAGCACTATGAAGTCTTTCTTTTCATATTCAGTGTCATTTTCTATGATTTAATGGAATAATATCCATTATTCGTAATTCCATTAATTACTTACTTTGACTAAAAAGCTTCATTGCAACTACTAATGGATCTCTTTTAGAGCTTGTTAACATGGCACCTTGTATAAAGCACTCAGTGTCCGATAGCAAGACACCTTCCTGGTGTTAGAGAGCCCGTCATCAGCACTTTTAACCTCTGGTGAGAGAAGCGAGAGATGCTGGAATTGTGGTCTGTTTAAGTTTAATCATCAAAGCTTCTATAGAGCTCTACAAACCTTGTTCTTATTCACATCCAACAAAACTGCCTTTTTCCGATACGGTTTTCCCCTTGTATCCAAAAGTAGGTCCCTGCGAAAGCCTTCAGAAGCTGAAATGGCATTAACTGAAGAAGTAGTTGCCATTATTTAATATGGAATAATTTTTGAGCATTCTTAGACCTCAAATTCAGCACACACACAGTGCCCTTATTTGGTTCACCACAACCAAAACGGTCAATTCTGTCCAGTTTTATGCTAAATAACACCCTTACGAGCTCTCTTAAGCTTTTTTGCTCACTGCAAAACAAACTCTGAACACTATTGTCACTTTTTTCTTTGCTTTGTTTCATAAAAACAAAAATCCTTATTAAATTTATTTCCATTAGTGAAAGTAAGTGCTATTGTGGGTCTTCGTAAAAGCAAAGTTGAATAACATGAACTTTTGAAAGTGGGGGAAACCTAGATGTTATTTTAGGTGGAACAGGGTATGGTGACATATTTTTCAACAGACTGTTACATACAATCAAAGAGGTGAACACAAGCAATAGATAGACGGAGTACTAAGAAAGTTCAAGTGTTCTGTTTACTGAGAGAATAGGAAAAACTCTATGTAATTCCAGAAGAACAAGTCTGAAAAATATATACCGTAATTATTATAGTCATAGCTTTTTTTTTCTTTTACCGATCTATGATTAGTGAGCTACTGTTTATTCAGGGGATAAATGGTCTTTTGCTGATGTTTTTCTCCTTTTATGCTACCTTATCAGTGCATGTGGTATTTGGAAAAACTTTATCACAGTGTGAAGAGTTTTGTGAGCAAAAGATAGAAATATGATATGGAGTATATGCAACCAGTTTTCTTCAGTAGTTTACATTGTAGTGGAGGAGCTTATAATATATTTTTTTAATCTTTTCTTCAAACTAAATGTCCCTCCTTATTATCATTAGAATACTGGTTTAGGGAAAATAGGAGCATAATTAAGTCAATGTATTGTGAAACTTATTAGCAAATCTTAAAGAAACAAAGGTATCGCTGAAATCAAATAATTAACATATGCATCACCTCGCGTAGTTACCATCCCCCACCCATGAGAATGCTTATCTGCTCTCTTAGCAAATTTTAAGTCTACAGCACAATATTGTTAGCTATAGTCACCATGCTGTTATTTAGATCTTCAGAACTCACTCGTCTTCATAGCGGAAACTGTGTATCCTCTGACCAGCATCTCCCCATTCCCCCGTCCCTCCGGCCTCTGGCGATCACTATTCTACTCTCTGCTTCCGTGAGTTTAGTGTATCAGTGGGAATCACAGTGTCTACATATATCCAAATGCCACATCACACACATTAAATATACAGTTTCTATTTGTCACTTACACCTCAGTAAAGCACGCGCAGGAGGAAGCCGCGGCCTTGGGCTTGACCGAGGGTCATAAGGTCCACTAGCATTTCTCGAGGAGCAGCCAGTCGTCCTGTTTGAGAGTTTATAAACAAGTTGATTTTTAAATAAATTATGTTCTCCTACATCCAGGATAACCTGAAGCAGTACACGGTTACACCGTGTAGGTAGCATGTAAACAGCTGTCGATCACACGGAAATAGGATGATTTTTTAAATCCTCATTTTCGAAATGTTGCAAATGGTTGCTTTTCGGTGTCTTTTAGAGCTGCGGTGTTTATTTTGAAACCATTTTTCTGGCCTTTTACTCACGACATCTGGTAAACTTTACTGATAATCAAGGCTGAATAACTTATAACATCTACAATCAGTATGTAATCAAACCTGATGAAAAACACATTTACACATGCTTATTTCATTCATATATATATATCTGTCTTTAAATGATCTATTTTTAGATGCTACTTATCAAACATCTTATCCTATAGCTCTGGAACTAGAAAACTTCTTTTTCTATTGATTTTCTGGCATGAACAGGAATATTCAAAATTAATGTGGTGTTAAGGATGGCAATTAAAATCTGTTTTGTTCTTCCTCATCTCTGATCTAATGCCGATTTGGGGGGTTAATACAGATATTTGTAGGAAAAACTGCATTCTGAAGAGTTGCTTCTAAATGCTTGGCATCCAAAATATTACTAAATGAAAATTAATTGCTTTTTGTAGAAAAGGACATTTTACAACACTGTGTAGTCATATTAAAATAATGACTGGCTTCACTAATTGGAAATTAAACGTGATGCTGGGTGTTCTGGCCGTGTGGCCTGGGAGCTGGGTTTGCATGTAAAAGTATGATTTCTATCCCTGCTGAGCAAATTTTGATTCTCAAAATAATTAGTTCTGTCAAAAAATTAATTTTGTTGACAGAACTGAGTTGAGAATATGCAACCTCCCTCACATATATTATAATTATTTGGAATGACAAGATGATATTAAACAATAATCTTCAATTCTGGCTGTCAAACTTGATTAGGTCATTTCTTTGAGTACCTTTGAGACTCGCGAATAACCTTGAAGGTGACATGTAAGTCGTCACTTGTAATGCCATTTATATATGGAATATTTATCGTAATCGTTGCATGTGGGTGTGTCTGTGTGTGTGCAGCAAATGTTACTGCTGTTGCAAAACATTGCACATCACTAGGAGTAAGTTCTAAGCCAATATTCAAATTTAATACACTTGCTGGTAGGAATGTAAATTGGCACAGCCACATGAAAAACAGCATGGACGTCCCTCAAATAATTAGGAAGAGAATTACCATATGATCCTGCTTCTGGGTATCTATCCCCCAAATTTGAAAACATTTATGCGTAAAGATATTTGCACCCCGATGTTCACTGCAGCATTATTCACGGTGGCCAGGACATGAAAGCAACTGAAGAGTCCTTTGATAGATGATTACATAAGATATGGCACATGTATACAATGGAATATCCCTCGGCCGTAAGAGATGAAATCTTGCCACTTGCGACAACATGGATGGATCTTGAGATTATCGTGCTAAGCAAAATAAGTCAGACAGATAAAGTTGAGAACCATAGGATTTCATTATACGTGGGACACAAAACTAAAATCAACAAATGAACAAGCCAAACAAAAAATCATAGACAGACAATAGTATGGCGGTCACCAGAGGGAAGGGTCAGGGAGAGACTTGACTTTGGGTGGTGAACACATAATGCAATATGCAGGTGACGTATTATAGAATTGTACACCTGAAACCTATAAGATTTTATTAACCAATATCACCCCAATAAACTTAATAAAAAGAAAAAAACTAAAATGATATTTTAATCAGGGAAACTTTTACTTGTATTTTAACTAAACTACTTAAAAGTCACACATAGAATGGCTATCTTATAAATGTAGATTAATTTATTTGTCTGCTGAGTAATTTAAACTACATTTTTTGGATAAAATAAATAGTAACTGGAAATTAGTCTCCTGTGACCTAATATATTATTTTACTTAAATCTCAAAGCCATTTTTAATTCTAATAAGATTTAGAAAAACTAAATACTTAATGTTCCTTTCACAAGAAAAATCATTATTTAATTTAGCATAACTAAATATATTTCCACACCTAAAAAAAAAAAAAGAAATTTAATACCTAATACTTCTCAAAATAGTTTATTACCGTTTTAGAAAAACAATGATTTGAATTATAAACTTTGTAATAATTAATGACAGAGATAGAACTTGGAAAAATCCAATTTTCTATTTAATTAAGTTAACGGTACAGAGGCAGGAACGGGCGACTGAAGGCATGGAATCCAGGATCAGGTGGCCCTGGTTCAAGTGGAACTTCCTTTCTTATCAGTTGTGTGTCTTTGAGGAAGTCACTTAATGTCTTTCATCTGCACTGACCCTACCCGTAAAATCGGGATAATCGTACCATTTTTCTCATAAAGCTGGAACGAGGTGAATGTAATTGTTATGATAGCTGGGTACACGGTAAACACCTCAAATACGAGCACCACCATAGTGGAGTCATTAGACCCGTCGGTCATAAAAGAAAAGTAACAACATTCAGGGAAATTGCCTGCTAACGTCCTTTGTGCATTTTTTTAAACTGGGTTAATTTTTTTTTCCTTGTCAAGTTGAAGGTTTTCTTTGCCCAGTGAACACAGTATTTCTTCATGTTACTTATCTCCCAGGATTACCTTTCTTCAGAAAGGGCTTTTAATTCTTATGAAGTCAGACATATTAATGTTTTCCTTTAAATTATTATATGTCTTGCTTAATATATATTGCTATGTATCTTTATGGATGTTTTCAAATTTGGGGGGTAAATACCCAGAAGAGGGATTCCTGGGTCACGTGGTAGTTCTATTCTTAATTTTTTGAGGACTCGCCATGCCATTTTCCATGGTTGCCAATTTACATTCCCACCAGCAGCGAGTGATTCATTTTTAAATTGAATACTTTCAGCCTCAATCTGTTCTTTCAGTTTTCCTAATATTAGATATTTCACTCCCCTCCAAAGGTAGCATCTGAAACCTGTCACAAGGCAGAGCTCAATTTAAAAAATTGTATGTACTTATGTAACCAGAAAAAAGCTATCATTTAGCTGGCATTTATCTAGAAACCACTGTATTTGACAAAAGTGTCTAAAACATACTATAGAACTAGGTGTTTGTTTGCTCCCTTGACAAAAAATGATACATGGTAGGGTTTGCATTGTCTTCCACTGTTTCTACTTCTCCTGCCCCAGCTTCTTTTCTTAAAAAAAAAAAAAATATCTGGAATTACCAGGATACTATTCCCAAAGCCTATCCCGATCCAGAAATAGAATTATTTGCGTGTAAGATGCTGTTTCGATTTATCCTTATCGACGGCAGGTGCACAGGATTGAATTCAGAGTAATGCCCAGTTCAGGAGGCACAGGTATCCTTGGTCCACGCAAGACCCATTTTATTCTAATCAGATGTTTAATTCTCAGATACCAAAAGGTAATTATGGATTCTCCAAGTGTGCAGCTGTCCAGTGAAGCGATCCCCGGATACTCGGAGAGCCAGCGGGGCGGGCTAACAGGGTGCCAGCCTGAAGCACAGGCCGTGGCATCGGGCGAGTGTCTTGCAATTAGGAGGGAGTAAAGAGTCTCCCTGAGCACAGAGCATATTAATTTGCCATCAGGGATGGGCTGTCAAGCTCATTAAGCACATAGGGTTTGCGTTTGCCCCCGCATTGCTCTGAGACCCGGGAGGTAAGGCCGAGTGGCTTTACAGCTAATGGCAGGGCAGGCGTTTGGCAGGAGAAGGGCTCGCCCTGCCTTCAGGGTGGTGAGCCGTCACCACTGACAGTGGACACTCGCCGAACCATCACAAGCCGTCGGCTGGAGTTTACATCCCACCCGGTAATTACCCGGTCGCGATGACGCTGCTCCGCAGTTAGCTGACCGGGGATCGCAGGCCTTTGCCCGGCGGGCCGCGTGCACCACGCGGAGCTCGGCTGGAGAGGGAGGGCGAGACACGTTGCCTGAGCTGGTACCTGGCAGCCGATGAACGTCTGGCAGTTCCAAGGCCCTGCGTCGCCTGAGTGAGAATTTAAATGAACTCGTTAACTTGGGGCTTTCGAGTCGGTGAGCTCTGGCTGCTCCCGCTGCAAAGAGGGCGATTCAGAGACGAGAGCAAGGGAAGGTGTGCGGGACCCCCGCAAAGGTCCGGACCGCGTTAGGAGACAGTTCTCTGAGACTCTCCCGCAAGGGACTTCCACTGCCAGATGTCCACATCCGCACACCTCGAGAGGGAAATAAGATCCTCTGGTCCACGGGCATGGCAAACGTTCTCACGAGTGCTCGAGGCCTTCGCTAAAATCACGATGACCGAGCTCTGCTACTGTGCATCACAAAGAAAACCTGTGTCACATAGCAGCACGGGCTGAATTCGGTGTCAGCTGGTCTGGGTCTCGTCCCCGTAGCTGCACGATTGATGTCATTGAACTTTTGAGCATGTGGTGCTTTCTGAGCAAACAGCACCAATGATTCAAGTCCCATCTACCTCGCAAGACCGAAAGCAGCGGACATGTCCCACCAGATGCGTGACTGGACGAAGGATCGGTGGGACATGCGGACAGCAGAATGTCCCTCGGCCACAAGAAGAGATGGAACACTGCCGTTTGCGACAGCCCGGATGGGTCTAGAGAGAATCGTGCTCAGCGAAGTAAGTCAGACAGAAACAGCTGAGAACCATCTGATTTCACTCGTATGTGGTGAAAGCAACCGAACACAACAAATGCACAAGACAAACAGAGGCTCGTGGCCACAGACACCCGCATGGCTGTCACCAGAGGGAAGGGGGTGGGGGGAGGTGGATAAGGGTGAAGGGGGTCAAAGCTCTGGAGACGGGGCGTCTGACTCCGGGTGGTGAACGCACAGTGCAGTATGTATGCGACATATTATTGAATCGTACACTTGAAAGTTATTTGATTTTATTAATTAATGTCACCCCGATAACTTTTAATTAAAAAAGACAACAGTTAAGCATTTTTTGAGTGTCAAATTGCTATATAAATACGAAACATACTTTAAACTAAAAAT
>JAQQSQ010000797.1:0-13749 GCA_028627145.1 Eidolon dupreanum
GAGTCAAGCAATCTCACAGATTCAGAGTTCAAAACACTGGTTGTAAACATGCTCGATGAACTTATGGGAAGTGTAGATGAATTCAGTGAGAACTTCAACAAAGAGATAAAAAACATAAAAATGGAAATGGAAATTAAAAAGAGAACCAGTCAGAAATGAAGAACACATTATCCGAGATGAAGAGTATAGTAGATGGAATCAACAGAGTGGATAAAGAAGAGAATCAAACCACCAGTATAGAAAATGGTGAAGCCAAGGACACTCGATCAGAATTGCAAGAAAAAAGAAGCCAAGAGTATAATAATAATAATTTAAGGAGCCCATGGGACACTATTAAATGTAAAAATATCCTTGTCACAGAGGTACCTGAAGGAAAACAAGACGTCGAAGAGCTATTTGAAGAAATAATGTTGGAATACTTTCCTCACCCGGTGAAGGAAATAGACATAAAACCCTAGAAAGCTCAGAGAGTCCCAAACCAGGAACCCAAAGAGGCCCATATCAAGACACATCATAATTAAAATGCCAAAGATTAAATAGACAGAGGGAATCTTAAAAGCAGCAAGAGAAAAGCAGTTAGTTACCCACAGGGGTGCACCCATAAGACTGGCAGCTGATTTCTCAAAAGAAACTATGCAGGACAGAAGGGCTTGGCAAAAAATATTTGATGTAATGAAAACCCAGAATCTACAACCAAGAATCCTTTATCCAGCCAGCAAGGCTATCATTTAGAGTTGAAAGACAGATAAAAAGCTTCCCAGATAAAAATAAACTAAAAGAATTTATTAACACCAAGCCAATATTACAGGGAATGTTGGAGGGACTTCTTTAAAAAGAAAAAAACCATGTATCAAAAACAAGAATCAAGAATGGTAATAACTGCATTCCTATAAACAAGTATCTCACATAGAAAAGAATTAAGTACTCCAACCAAAAGATAGAGTGGCTGAATGGATAAGAAGACAAGACTCCTACAAATGCTGCCTATGAGAGACTCACTTCAGATTAAAAGACACACACAGACTAAAAGGAACAGGATGGAAGAAGATATTGCCTTGATGGAGAGGGCATTGTGCTGAATGAAATGGGTAGGATATAGAAAGACAAATATCTCATGATTTCATGTACATGTGGAATCTAAGAACAAAAATCAATGACAACAGCAATAAAAACAGAAATAAACTCATCAATTCAGAGAATATTGTGAGGGCTACTAGTAGGGAGGTTGGTTGGGGTGCAGCAAAAAGAAGGCAAAGGGATTAAGAGGTACAAAGAGACATGGAGATGTAGAGTGTAGCATAGGGAAGATGGTTAATACTGTTGTAATAAATATGTAAGGGGGAGGAGGGGTACTAGATTTTGGGGTGATCTCTTTGCAAATTATGTGGATCTCTGACCGCTATGCTATACAACTGAAATTGGTATATTATTATATGTCAACTATAATTGAAAGAAAAACTCTTTGAATTATACAATGTAAATAGGAGTAACTAATTGTCTATTATGTTTTAATAAAGCCAGGAAAAAATATGTAGAAACTGAAATAGTGGTATTCTGGTAAATGTTTACAAGCAAATCTAGGGTGCAAAGAAAACCCCTGTTTTATAGTGATTTCTGGAGGTAAGTCCTCCTATCATAACTGATTTCCAGCTACCAACATGATTTGACAAAGAGAAAATTTTTAATCCTCATCTCAAACCATATAACAAAACTAAGTCTATAAGCATTAACACATCAAATGTAAGAACCTATTATAAAGCTACAGTAAACAAAACAGTGTGACACTGATGTGATACATATCGACCAATAGAGTACAATAGCCAAAATGTGGAAGCCACACAAGTGCCCATCAATGGATGAATAGATAAACAACATGTGGCATATATACCCAGTGGAATATTATTCAGCCTTAACAGAAGCTACACGATAAGAATAAACCTTGAGGACATTATGCTACCTGAAATAGGTTAATCCAAAAGGATAAATACTGTGTAATTCCACTTATAAAAGATACCAAGAGTGGTCAAATTTAGAGACAGAAAGTAGAATGGTGGATGCCAGTGGCTGGGGTATGAGGAATGAAGAGTTAGTTTTTAATGGATACAGAGTTTGAGTTTTTCAAAATGAAGAGTTCTGGAGATTGATGGTAATGATGGTTGCACAACAGTGTGAATGTACTTAATGTAGTAGCGTGATAAACTTAAAAATAGAGTAGAAAATGTTATGCTATGTGTATTTTATCATAATTAAAAATTTTAATGTAAGAAAAAAATAAAAAGCTTTCATATTAATACTAAAAAAAGAAATGATAAGAGCACCTATACTCAAACCCTGAAGAGCTTAAACTTTAAAGGTCAACTAGAGGAGGATCTGGCAAGAAGACAGAGAAATGGACAAAGAGATAAGTAAAAGTTGGGCAGTGCTGTGCCTCAAAGACCAAAGAAAGAGGTATCAGGGAAAGCGTATGATTCTCTGTATACGCAGGTGTTATGCAAGTTCCATGTCAACATATCTTTTTCCTTTTATCTCTTTTTTGAAATACATATGTACTTCCTCTCTGTATCTTTTTCTAATTTCCTTATTTCTCTCCTCATTTTTGTTTCCTTTATGAATTCCTTCCCATGATGTCTTTCTCCCTTAACTATAAAAAGGAACTGAATATTTTACGGGTTATTATTAAATATTTGTGTTCATTTTATTGGTTAAAATAAATAACAAATCGATTCTTTTATATTTAAAATTAAATAAACATAAAAAATAAAAACAATTAAGTGTACTATTGGTCCTTGCTTGATTTTTTTTGTTTTCTTATGTTAATAAGTAGTTCACAATTAATAATAAAAAAAAAATTCTCACCTTACTTGAGGAATGGAGCCACTGTTGAACAAAAATGACATGCTCATTTCTCTGGGATGTTTCTTTTTTAAAAATGCACGTTTCGCTTTTTTATTTAAATGTTTTAGACATCAAAAAATACAGAGAATAATGTAATAAACACTTATACTTACTAGAATGTTGCCATATTTGTTTCAGAGATTTTTCTTGAGAAATTAAGTGTTAAATCCTTTTCAACCATCTCTTATTCTATTCCCATACTCCCTTCCTAGAAATAACTCTTACCCTGAAGGCAGTTGTCAACAGCTATGGGGAACCTGAAATTTCACCCCATTTGTATGCTAACAAATTAGCCTATTACTGTTTCTTGGATGCTGGCAGAAGATATGAGACTCCAGAATCAGAAACAAAGGATAATTTATTACTCACAGCAATAGCAGTATCAGCATTTTTGCACCAATATTCTGAGCCCGAGTTCTCACAAGGGAATGCAAAGAGGGCCAGATGACACTTGCATGCACAGTGGGTTGTATTACAGGAAAGGAGCCCTGAGTTTAGGAACTTGAATATTTATACTTAGTAATAAGCATAGCTGGCTTTGCCCCAAAAGGAGATGTTATCTCTGTTATCCAAGTCTGTTGACTATACAAACATCCTTCTAAAGATAGTTTGGAACAAAAGGCAGTCAATAACTCATTTGCAAGACATACAGACATATAAAAGGCCAAGGAACTTCACAATCACTATTGAGCATAAACGACTTACTCAACTTACTCGTTCATGAGCCTCCCTCTGCTTCCTTTGCAATCACATCTGACAAATCCAATATGGCTGATATTGAGAAATTCAATGAGCCGAAATTGAAGAAGACAGAAACACAGGAGAAAAATCCACTGCCTTCAAAAGAAACAATTGAACAGGAGAATGGTAATGAGGCATACACCATCAATGTGCACTATACATTCCACAAGCATTGCCTTCTTATTTTATTTCTTTTAACTGTTTAACTTTGTAAGATGCAAAGAGGTTGGATCAAGTTTAAATGACTGTGGTGTTTTTTTTTTTCCCATCAAAGAACTACTGACAATGAAGGCCACACCTTCCTCTCCCATCTATCTGGCTGGCTGGCAAGAAGGGAAAAGAATTTGCGAGTTGGTGAAAGCAGAAGTTGAGTGGGATGACAGTGAAATCTAGAGTAAAAACCAAGGTGGTCAAAGTATCCTGAAGGTTATAAAATGCTGTTTAATCAGAGTGCCATTTTTTTTGTTCAAATGATTTAATTATTGAAATGCACAATTTTTAAACTATGCAAATAAAAACTTTTAAAACCTGAAAGACCAATAGAGACTGTTTCTCAACATTTATACGTTTCCTTTCTTTCTTTCTTTCTCTCTCTTTCTTTCTTTGTAACGTCTATAGCACCTGATATTCCTAGCTGGTCTCCCATCCAAGTACTAACCAGGCCCAATCCTGCTTAGCTTCTGAGATCAGATGAGATCAGGCACGTTCAAGGTGGCATGGCCATAGACTATATGTTTCTATCCATGTTTTTATACTTATTCTGCATATAAATATATTCCTAAAACAAATACATACTATATTTCTTTGTACATCTCTAAACTTTGTATTAATGCTATCATAGTATATATATATGACCTTTTTTCACTCATTACATTATCATATTCAAGTTGACAGGTAGTTTTCGTTCACTTATTTTAAGTGGTAATAGTATTTAACTATGTGAATATATCACGATGTATTTATCCATTCTCGTTGATGACATATAAGAGTTTCCATTTTTTTCACTCTTGCTATGTTGCTGCAGTTCATCTTTGTACATGTCTCCTCGCACACAAGTGTGAGTTTTTCTTAGTGTCTATATTAGAATGGGATTGCAAGGTCTTAAGGTTCATCTCAATTTTTGGTAGCATCTTATCTAAGAACTTTAATAAAATTAAAATTTTAGTCCCATCCTGGCAGCATTCAGCCACTCCATTTCCTTTTTAGATAATCTTCCATAATGCCTCTTGCTGAAGATTTTCCCTTCACACTCCATTCAACAGGAGAAAAAACATGTAAATTAGGCAAGGCCAATTAGATGCTCTCACAGAGCTTAAGTGAGTGGCTGAAGGATAGTGGAAACTACTGGAAGTCAAATTCATTATAAAATGGATGCCCAAGCCTGGTTAGGGCTGCTGCATACCCTCAGCTGTGGTTCCTTGTGCTCAGGCCTCCAGGGCATTCTCAGTGCCCCATCTGTGTTCCAAACCTAGTTCTTATTCTGCCATTGAGAACACATGCCAATAAATTCACCTCATGCCTGCAAGAGCTACAATCAAATCCTATGGCCGGTAAATAAGAACTCTGATTGATAGATTGTGGGGGAAAGCAGAAGAGGGTAGGAGGAAAAGAGAAAGAGGGAGGAATGAGAATAAAGAAAAGGGAGGAAAGAGAGAGAAAGAGAACGAACACAACTTTTTTTTTAATTCAGAGAGCAAACTTTGCCAAATAAGCAGGAAAAGTGTCTCGTCAGCAGTATTAGTAAGGCTTTGCTGGCAAAGTTTTAAAACATGTAAAAAAATAATAAAACAAAGCAATTACAATGTACTGCCTACTAAAATAATAGGCAATGTAGCTTATTTTGCAAAAAGAAGATTGTTGCCTTTGGTTATAGATTTTTAAGAATATATATATCAATACTATAATACTTTTTACATAAAACATAATCTATTTTCCTTTGTTTCCTATTGTAAATTGCTTATTGGACTCTTAGTGAATAGAAATAGACTTTTGATTTAAAGAAAAACAAAAGGTAAAGTACATAAAAAGAAAAAAATTATATAAGCCAATGGCAGAATATAAGACTTTTTTTCTCTACAAAACCTAAGATTGTTGTGTGCTGTGCTTATTTTTGCACACGTATGGGTCAGGAATTTGGGTAAGACTCAGCTGGACAGTTGGTCCCTGACCCGCCATGGGGTCAGCCAGGATGACTGGGGCTAAGCTCAGTTACAAGATGGTTTGCTTACCTGTTGGTACCTCAGGCCCACTGACTTCTCTCCACAAGTGGCATCTTATCCTCTAGGGCTTCTCACAGCAAGGTGATTTCAGGAAATTTGTCAGGCTTTCAAGAAGGAGGAAGTGGAAGCTGTCAGGCCAGTCAAGGAATCTGGCCAGCATCACTTCTGCACTGTTCTGTGGTCATTGCAGTCACAGAGTCAGCCCAGTCAACACCACGAAAGAGTAGATTCTTCTCCTAATTTAGGAGTGGAAGTTCACACCTCAAAAAAGCATGGGAGACAACTGCAGCAACTTTAGAGAGTATCCTCAGCCACGCTGTGAAACAATGTTTGCTCTGTGTTGATTCCCATGGTCTTGGGATCAAAAGATCTTCAACTAGAAATACTAGGGTTTTTTTCTTTAATTTCTACTTTATTTTCTTTATATTTCTACTTTACTTTCTTTTGAGATTAGAAAAGCCATGTATGCTCCTGTTAACAGGTGAACTACCCAAAGGTATATATTTTTTAAGTTAATAAAATCTCTCCTGCACCTATTTGATTTCATTTACCTCGTATAATCAATGTGTCCTTCCGCATATTTGTGCACGTCTGTACAAACATAGACAAACACAGTTGCACATGCAAATGCTCACTGGAGACTGTTTTTAGAAAAGCGGGGTAATAGTATGCATCTTACTCTGCAATTTGCTAGTCACTTACTAGACCATGAGCATCCATCCAGGCATATATCAAACTGATTTGGTTAAAGACTATATAATAGTCCATGTTTGGATGCAACTATAATTTACTCAACAATTCCCTTTATAACAGAGATTTTCATAGTTCATCAATATCCTGCTATTCTTCTGAGCAAACATGCTTTCAAGTTTAGTACCACCAACAGCCTCACTTCCAGGCCAAAGCATTGTACTGCTGGTGTGAGTCCTTGCAGCCTGCTCTCCTACTAGGGGACGTTTGAACACACCCCAAGAGGCACCCTCAAGCTGGCTTCCTGAGTGATCATGATGAGCACAACTCTCCTACTGTCTCGCCTTATGCATGTTGTGTGAGCAACAAATAAACTTTTACTGTTTTAAGCCATTGAGTGTTTTTTTAACACACAACTTTTATTGCATCTTTAAAATATCACAATAAGTCTGAGGAATCATTCGACATCTTGGTATTTCTGTAGCGGGACAACTTAGACCTTATTCATCAGCCTGCTGAACTGTTCCTTTTTCCGAAACATAGATACCAGCCAAAAATTTTCTGTTTTTAACTGTTGCAGCTTGTTGAATCACTTTGATACAAGTTCAATTTTGTTTCCCTCAAGAATTAACTCATCTTGCTGGGCTTGAGATACTGAACAAGCAACACCTGACCTCATTTGAACCCTGCAGATGTATTTTTCATCCAAGAAATTTCAAATTTCAACAAGAGAATCATTCTCCTGAATAATGATGTTGATGGGGAAGTGAGCATGCACAGACTTCATCTGGTAACTGAAGCCCAGTGTAACACCCTCAATTGTGTCCTGTACATGACTACGGATAGTGCGAAAAGCAGCCAGTTCCTTTCTATTTCCCCACCATTTGTCATCCTGGAGCCACTTCTTTTCCTTTCCAAAGAGACCGAGTTCCACCTTGATATGATTAAAGTCCCTCTGCAGGGTGCCCCTGGGGCCCTTCACAATAACTGAGCCTCCCTTCAGAGTGATATCCACATTTTCTGGATTGCTGAGAATAGTCTGATTGCTGAGAATAGTCTTCATCCTCGCAGTAGATGCAGCAATAGTAGAAGAGCCATTGAATTTTTAAGCTAAATCAATGTTTATTTGTGGAAATTGAATAAACTAACATCTTAAAGTGTACAGCCCTATTAGTGGACATTAGGTTATTTGGAGGGTTTTGCTGCTGCAAACAATGCTATGATAAACTTCCTCAGTATAGATGTATCTATACATGCTGGTAATTTCATTTTTATGGGATAGACTCCCAAAGCTTGATTGTTGGGTCAAAGGATTTTAATTTTTAATAGATATTTTTAGATCACATTCTCCAAAAGTTTTAATAGTTCAAACTCATAAAAGCAAAGTAAAGATGTTTCTCATTAATCTTAATTTTTGTCAATTTGATGAGTAAAAAAAAAAATAGTGTCTTATTATTGCTTTAATTTGCATTTCCCACACCAATTTCCAGCAATTCATACACACCAGCAATGTAGGAATGCATGACATTTTAATTTTTCAATCTGATGAGTTAAAAAAGGTAGTTCATTACTGTCTTCATTTGCATTTTCTCTACAGATGTCTATTAGCCATCTAAAGTTTTCATTTCATGAAATGTCTGTTTATGTTCTTTTACCCACTTTTCTCTTGGATTGTCTTTCCTTATTAATTTATAGAACTTGGTGTGCTAGAAACATCATGTTGTAAACATTTTTACCCAACATACTGCCTGTATCTTGTCTTTGTTTATAATATCTTTTTGCTGATCAATATGTCAAATTTATGTGTAAAAATACATCTGTTGAGAAGATGGATAAGTTCTGGGGTTGGATGATGTTCATAATTGCACAACAGTGTAAATGTACTTGATGTCACTGAGTTGTATACATAAAAATGGTAAAATGGTAAATTATATATGTATATTGATATGTTTTACCACAATAAATAGAAATTTATCTGACTTTGCCTTATAGTTTCTGGGTTTCCTTTTCTGCCTAGGAAGTTCTCACCTATCTCAAGTTATAGATATAGTCTCCTAAATTTCTTTTATTTTTTACATAAAAATTTAAATCCATCTGAAATTTACTCATGAATATGATATGAGCTAGTGTTTCTCCAGCTATTTAGTTAATTAATTATACCATCTTGATGTTTCTCTTTTATTTTCATTACTACATCTATTTTCCTGCTTTATTTTTCTTTAACAATTAGAAAGTCCTGTTGCATATTTTCTACCGAAGTCAAGAAGTTATTTTCCATGAGCAAACTATGAGATTTTTATAATTGATGAGATTTCTAATTACTCTTCTTAGGGAAATAAATAAACAGATGCATATGTTGAGGCTCAAATTATTCACTTTGACTAATCTACAACAATCACAAATTGTTCAACTATCCAGTTCAATTTGTGTATTGTAGACATGATCTAACCATTCTTAAATATTAGCTTCAAGTTTTTATTTTCTCCATTATATTAACAAAACAAGACTAAAATTAAAATAATATCTCAAATTGTAGATACATATCAGTTATAGCTGTGTCCTGTATTTATTTTTTCTACAAATGTTACTGCTGATGAGTTATAATTGCTTGTGAGCATTTTCAGTGGACAGAGCTAGAAATGTGCAAGCTAATATTTCTGGTTTAAATTCAACTTCAAACGGACTTTAATACCTTGATTTATCTTTGAATTATAATATTACTTTTATCTTCTACTAAAAACCTTGGTTGCTAACAACCTTAATCTAATTATTCAGTTGCTTTATCCTGATATATATGTATATACATTGAAATTTAAAAATATATTTAATAGACATCTTAAATACATAAATATAAAATTGTTATACATTTTATGTACTATATAAAATAGTTTACTATATATGTATATATAAATGGTTTTCAAAAATAATCTCTTATTATTATGAACAATAAGACTACTGAATCAAGTTGAAGATCTCCTTATAGCGCTACCTCTATTTAGAAGATTTCCTATAAGAATGTGAAGTGTAAATACTGTGTTCTCAAGTCTCTTAAAATAACTCTTTTTTCTGGGTGGACATATCACCAACAAGGTTAGTTCACTTGAGTTTATTTTTAATTTTTAGGGCTTGTTTTGATTTTTAAAAATATATAAGGTATTTACATGGTCCCAAAGTCAAAACTGTATCGTACGTTCTATTCTGAGAAGTCTCAGTTTCATTCTGTCCTGTCCTTCCCCTGCAGTGTTTGAGTTACCCTCTGGATGTTCCTTCTTACAAATATGAGCAAGTTTATATGTACATAGTCAAGTTTTTCTACCTTTCTTCCACAGTGAGCATATTGTATATACTGTTTTGCATTTCAGTTTTATCCACTTCACCATAGACCCTGCTGCTCCCTTTGTATCTGTGCATTATGTACCCCAGCCTGTCCGCGTGTGGGTAGACCCCGGTGTACTGAGCCAGGCCCCTGTGATGGACATTTTTCACAATTACAAATAATAATCACAATGAACAACCTGGTGCCTGAATTATTTTGGATGGATTTTTACCTGTGTTTCTTTAGAACTGATTCCTAGAATTTAATTCTATTAACATCAGATTTAGGGACAATGTCTAATAGCTAAAAGAACTATGAAATTTAGTTTTAGACTAAAACAATCTTAAACATTTTCTCAGCCCAGTCCTGCTTGATGGCATGCACAATTTCCCAGGTCCTGGCTGGGTCTGGGTCCAGCACCCCTGCACCTGACAACCACGGTAGAAACATGGGTGAGGCAGGGATGGCTAACCTCAGCATGACATCTGGTGACAAAACACACATTTCTCCTAAAAACACAAGAAGTGAGCAGAAGAGATTTAAAATTAGATTCCAACTTTTATATAATTTATATCATACCTGGCTCATAATCTTTCTTGGGAAGTAAGGTGAGCCTTTGGGGAGGTATGTTAGCTGAATCAGGTAGATCTCTGTTTAGCTTTGAAGCAGCCAGATTTTCAAGGGCACCCATCTTTTAACTGGGATGTATCAGGGAGGAGGACAGATTAGAGCAACCAGAGAGTAAGGGTGTGACTTCTGGGCCTTGTTTGCTGTCTGACCCTGAGGCATGTCCATCTCTTAGCTTTAGATTCCTTATTAGTACAGAGGAAGCTAAGAATAACTCTTTTCCTAGGAAAACTGGGCTTTTAAAGTAAAAAGATTTATGTGAACATGTTCTTTGAAATGAAAGCACCATAGAAATGTAAGGTGTATTCATCTTATATCCTCCCCTGGATTTTGAGCTTTTGGAGGACAGAGGTTGGTCAGATCACTCTTTGATTCCTGAGCCCTCAACAACAGTGCTAGGAACATAATAGAACCTAAAACTCGTTTATCAAGCTGTGGCAAATCCCAAAGGAAATGATAAGGACTTGGGTAGAGGCCTTTGTTTGCCAAGATTTCCTCAGAAATGGCTGGTGTGGGTAATGTGATTATGCATGAAGGGGTGTTTTAAGGCTAACATCTAAGATGGGCCACCAAGAAGAACTTGTTGCGGGGTCGTGTCCAGGGCCTGAGGGCTGGCTACATATTTCTGCCCAGGCTGCATCTCCCCAGTCTCCAGGCCTCAGTTTCTGGCCTGTAAGAGGACTAGTCAGGCCTCTGCTCCATCATTCAACAGGGATTTATTAACCAACTACTTGCACCATGCTCTGTGAACACAAATGGCTCTGCCCTGGAGGAGCCGCCTTATAGAAACAGAGACAACCCAGGGACTAGGCAAATTTTAAGACAGCATGACAAGGCCTGTACCAGCGATCAGGTGGGCATGGGACCCCTGAGAATCCCAGAAGACAATGGTCTGCAGCAGTAGTGTCTTTCCACCCTAAGTCTCTGTGGATGTGCAATCTTACCAACTGGCCTTGAAGAGAGACACTCCCCACAGCTGATTCGCGGTCCTAGGACTGCTGGTGCAGCCACTCCCCCAGCTCTTCTCAGCCTTTCTTCCCCACTTGCCATCCTGTGGTCCTGGGATGGTAGGATAGAGGACAATGACTCCTCATGAAGACTTTGACTCACCTGCACTAGCTGTCACATGAGGAAGAGCTGAGTGCATAACCTTCCACTTGTTAGCTCTTGGCCCAGGACTAATGGACTCTCTGTATGTGGCAGCTGCAGAGTAGCTTTGGTTGTCAATGACCTAGGGCTGGTCCTCATGTTGCTGTGAATACTAAACACATTCTAGGCCTTAGAGGGTAGCATGAGCTGCCACACCTAGAGCCCCAGGTAAGGGCCAGTGCCACTTCTCCAGCTGACTCACTTCTACTTGCTGCTCCTTTTGTCTGCACTTGTGGATCAGGGTTGACTCCAAAGCCTTTTACTCTACTGACTCTCTTTCAATTCTTCCCAAGCCCATAGCAGCCCTCACTACTTAAAGAATAGAGGGATCACTGATCGTGACCTGAAAACAAAGCTGCTCAATCCTAGGGGAAATTTATGCCAACAAGTCCACCTAAAACCACTAATAGCAAATACAAACATATCTCATTTTACTGTGCTTCACTTTATTGCACTTTGCAGACATTGTATTTTCATCAACATT
The DNA here is from genome assembly GCA_028627145.1 of Eidolon dupreanum. Classification (NCBI taxonomy): domain Eukaryota; kingdom Metazoa; phylum Chordata; class Mammalia; order Chiroptera; family Pteropodidae; genus Eidolon; species Eidolon dupreanum. Next base: position 12,122 of record JAQQSQ010000797.1, read on the forward strand.
GAGGCAAGACCCTCCACCAGGAAAGAGACAGCTCACCAAAAGTTCAGATGATAGCATTTTTTAGCAATAAAGTATTTTTTCATCTTTATTGAAATATAATAGATAATTACTTGCTTGTATTTACTTTGTACAAGTCAATGAGGGTTTTTTTTCCACTTATAGTTGGCATACAATAATATACCAGTTTCAGTTGTATAGCATAGTGATCAGAGATCCACATGACTCTCAAAGTGATCACCCTACTAAGTCTAGTACCCCTCTTCCCCCTTACATATTTATTACATTATTAACTATCTTCCATGCTACAGTCTACATTTCCATATTTATTCTGCAACTATCCATTTGTACTTCTTAATCCCGTGCTTTTTTGTCTCCCAAACCCCCTCTTATCTAGTATAACTCTAAATATTTTCTGTGTCTATTAGTTTATTTCCGTTTTTGTTGTTGTTGTTGTTGTTGTTGTTGTTGTTATTATTGATTTCGTTCTTTAGATTCCACATGTACATGAAATCATGAGATATTTGTCTTTCTATATCCTACCCATTTCATTCAGCACAATGCCCTCTCCATCAAGGCAATATCTTCTTCCATCCTGTTCCTTTTAGTCTGTGTGTGTCTTTTAATCTGAAGTGAGTCTCTCATAGGCAGCATTTGTAGGAGTCTTGTCTTCTTATCCATTCAGCCACTCTATCTTTTGGTTGGAGTACTTAATTCTTTTCTATGTGAGATACTTGTTTATAGGAATGCAGTTATTACCATTCTTGATTCTTGTTTTTGATACATGGTTTTTTTCTTTTTAAAGAAGTCCCTCCAACATTCCCTGTAATATTGGCTTGGTGTTAATAAATTCTTTTAGTTTATTTTTATCTGGGAAGCTTTTTATCTGTCTTTCAACTCTAAATGATAGCCTTGCTGGCTGGATAAAGGATTCTTGGTTGTAGATTCTGGGTTTTCATTACATCAAATATTTTTTGCCAAGCCCTTCTGTCCTGCATAGTTTCTTTTGAGAAATCAGCTGCCAGTCTTATGGGTGCACCCCTGTGGGTAACTAACTGCTTTTCTCTTGCTGCTTTTAAGATTCCCTCTGTCTATTTAATCTTTGGCATTTTAATTATGATGTGTCTTGATATGGGCCTCTTTGGGTTCCTGGTTTGGGACTCTCTGAGCTTTCTAGGGTTTTATGTCTATTTCCTTCACCGGGTGAGGAAAGTATTCCAACATTATTTCTTCAAATAGCTCTTCGACGTCTTGTTTTCCTTCAGGTACCTCTGTGACAAGGATATTTTTACATTTAATAGTGTCCCATGGGCTCCTTAAATTATTATTATTATACTCTTGGCTTCTTTTTTCTTGCAATTCTGATCGAGTGTCCTTGGCTTCACCATTTTCTATACTGGTGGTTTGATTCTCTTCTTTATCCACTCTGTTGATTCCATCTACTATACTCTTCATCTCGGATAATGTGTTCTTCATTTCTGACTGGTTCTCTTTTTAATTTCCATTTCCATTTTTATGTTTTTTATCTCTTTGTTGAAGTTCTCACTGAATTCATCTACACTTCCCATAAGTTCATCGAGCATGTTTACAACCAGTGTTTTGAACTCTGAATCTGTGAGATTGCTTGACTC
>JAQQSQ010000798.1:0-13746 GCA_028627145.1 Eidolon dupreanum
TCTGCTATTCCTAGGATGAGGCTTCATCCTCATGCTTACATAATGGCTGCTAGGGTTGGAGCCATCAACTCCACATTCCTGGGAATGAGGGAAAGTCCAACTGAGAAGTTATAAGAATCTAGGTGCCATAGCAGGAGGGTTGGAGGAAAACCAAGAAAAACACTATATGAGGAAGGAATTCCAAGAAGGAAATGGATATCCTTAGATTCTCAGAAGTCCCTAAAAATAATAAGGATGGAAAGCCTTATACTGACCGTTTACAGGTCAGCATATCGAAGCACAAAGATATACAATGAGTAATCAAATTGCATAACTGATTAGTGTGGTAGAGCTGGAACCAGAGTTGCATTTCCCTGGCTTCCAGACAGTGCTGTAGAACAGACAAAACTACCAAAGACCAGCTGAATCCCGTAGTTACTGTTCCCGGTTTCATCATCGCTATTATTGTTGTTCTAATTAATTGCATGCTAATAAACCCTAACTTGAATAGAACAGGAAATTACTCTTGATTCTTTTTCAGTTCAGTATAAATTCAACAGAAAGCAAGAGGACACAATCAAAAATATATGAAAGTATAATTAGAGAGAAATGTTTGCACACTATATTTTATGCTTGGTTTCAGAAAATCATTTTTCTTTCACTAAACAGTGATTTCAAAGTGTCCATCAGTGCTACTCAGGGCGAAATAATCGAGCCACTCTTGCTGGTAACTTTTATTTCCCTTTTTCAGTTGTATATGTGTTTGTTGTTGGGTGGGTGGGGGGGTCGTGCCTACTGCATGACCTAACAGTGGTGACAAACGGGAAAGTCAAAGGTTAGTCTTGAGGGAGGTGAGGGTATTGCCTTTGCAGGACCTTCATCTAAGTAATAACTCATTGAGCATAACTACTGGCAATGTATGCAATCAAAGCCTCTAATGATATAAATCAGTCAACCCAGAAAACAAAAAGCAAAATTGAGCTACCTCAACCCACCATATGCAACCCAATCAGAAGAGAAGACCACCTTCTTCCACAGCACCAGACAGGACACTTCCCTGATTGTGTGGGACAGCAGGCTTAGGGATGGAAACCTCCAAATTCATTATCCATCCTTCCTGACTCCATCTACACCTACACTATGCACCTTTGACTTTGTAAGGACAGCAGCTAACCACATGAACTATGAACTGTGAAGAAATACGTTCAGCCTTACTTTTGGTTCAGGAGGCAGGTGTTATGTTTAGGTTGAGATAGTTACCTTTCCGTAGCAAATACGGTGTTTGTCATCTGCCAGGCATCATTGTTTGAGCCAGTTCATCAAGCATGCAGGAAGTGTAGCTATCTCAGGAAAGCAGCTTGTCCTAAAATGATTCATTCCTATTTAGAGGAGTACTTAATTGGCATTTTGAAAGAAGTAAAGTTGTAAGGGCAATAATAAATCTAGACAATTCCAAGTAACTATTGCTTTAATTACATAAGTGGACATCTTAACGATTTAAACTGCTGAAAACTTTGGTGTGGCAAACTTTCTAGCCATTGCAAAGGCATGGTTATAAATGCTTGTGTGTAGGTAGAACTATACATGTGTGCACGTGTGAATGAGTGTACTTTTACCTTTCTGCAATATGATTTTAAAACGACGTTAAAGTCTGCCTATCTCCATTCTTACAGAATTTGGCAATGAAGCTTCTCTCTTCATTAATTGACCATTCATTATTTGATTCTGCATATACTAATTATACATCTCTATAGATTCGTGCTTAATGTGTTGGGTATGTAGCCAAGATTATGGTTCAATTCTTGTTTTACATTTTTGTATATACGTATGTGAAGATTTAGACAAGTAAATAGATAACTATAATATAAAGTCTCAAATGCTACAATCAGGATACTATAATAACATAGAGGAAAGTTGCCAACCAGTACAGCTTTGGAGAGAAGGTACTTCTCACAGTTAGCTAAGTCCTGAAAGATGACACATGTTATCCTACTGTCCCTAATAGGAAATAATGTTACTTTACACCTGAGACTTCAGTAGCCTTGTAATTCCGAATCACCATCTTCCTGCCCCACCCCATTCCCCGCCCCTCACCCTTGGGATTATGTAAGAAAAATGAGAAAATGGGTGAAACAATTTAATTGAAGTGCCAAAAGTTGGCATTAATCTAAATTACTGAGAGACATCATGAGTGTTCTTAAGCCGTTTGATCAGTGATCAAATTTCGAGGAGGTAATCAATTTCTTCTCTGGCTGAGTCGTGCATGCTGCCTGTGAGCACTTCTTTGATGGCGTTGGCTGCTGGCCGCGTGACATATGGTCCTTCTCTGGTTCACTCTTACATGCTGTAATGAGGCTCCAGTGAATATTTTAGGTAACCTTCCAAATGTCCCTTCATTTTTAGTAAAAAGGAAAATAATTATTATTAATTCATACATTCATTCAAAAGACACTTACTAAGATTCCACTGTGTGTCAAAGGCTCAGTACAATTCCTTAATGTTTTCCCATATAAGTTTTAGAAACAGTAATTAGCTACTCAAAAAGATCAAGAGAATATTATGTAAATTTATGATAATTATTTACTCAGGTCCCTTTGCATTTGTGTGCTTAATGTGTCAGAAGAGAATTCTCCATGAGTGTCTTGCATTTCTGCACAAGTTGCCCGTGGAGGTACTACTGATTGTCTTTATTCTGGACTGTCTTTTCAAAGGTGTTTTTATAGCAAACAACCTTAGAAGATAGGAACGATGTCTCCATCCAGAGCGAAGGCAGGTTTGTTTACTTCCAGGGCAGAGATCAGGTGGGCTAAGCGCCCTTTATCAAAAATCCGGGCTCCTTAAGATCAGGGTCTCTCTCCTATAATCCGACCTACCGTGTGTTCAGGTATCACCAGGCCCTCTTTGCATTATCTTCTGGAAATTTGGGTTCAAGGAACTGGTACAAATGTTAATCCTCTAGCTATGGCTGTTGCTGTGAGTAATAAAGTCATTTGCCTCTGACCCTAGAATCTCACATCTTATGCCAGCAACCACGAAACTGTGGTGGCTAACTAATTAGTTCACAAGGAGACCCTTCACAGTTCTTGACATAACGTTATCTTAAATTGCTTCTTTTCTACCATCATCTTCTTTCTTTATGGCAAAAAAATAAATAAATACATGCACGAATGAATGATTCTTTATAGAAATCACCGAATATATTTTTTCTTATACCTGAATTTTTTATGACAGATATTTGCTACATGATGATAATTAAAACAGTTATGCCTTCCCAACTCAAGCAGCAATTTTCTTAAGAAGTATTTTTTTAAACTAAACTACGCAGAGCCTCAGTGGGCCCTCTGGTTAGATTGTGAGCAAGCTTGAAGGATCTGCTTCTATTTCAAAAATAGCAGCTGCACTCTTATGTGTTCTGTATATTACATGACTGTCTAAGGTTTTAGGCAAGGAATGAATGAATGAATAAATGAATGAATATACCATAAGGAAATGTTTTAAATCACTGCTCTAGATTATACATTTAAAAGATTTCTAGTCTGGAAGAAAACTAATTGGGACATAGTTCATGCTTCCCCCCCCCCCATATTTCCTTTGCTAATTTAAATGTGAAACTCAGTGAACAGATTAGACCATCTGACATTTTTATTTTTTATTTTCCACATATTTAAAGTTAAATCATTAAAATGCCAGTGGTCTGAGGGCTTTTGTTTGTTCCATCTGTGGAGACTCTTTACTGTTTCATCAAAAAGACACAGGTTAACACTGGATGGCATCATTTGATGATATGCAATTCAGAGCAGGACACAGTCTTGTACCAAAAGGATTTGGTGATAACAGAAAACGCCACCGTGTATGTGACTAATCATCTCTAGGACGATTGTTCAGTAATATATACGAGAGGACAATTTGTTGTGCGTTCTGCAGTTGACCTGTTCTGGTTCTATTTGGATTAGTCCTCAGATGACAAAGGAGTGTTCGAGCCACGCACGGATGTGTACAAGTCAGGGGTTAGGAGATCCGGATTCTTAGGGAACAGTGCAGCGTCTCATGGGAAAACGTCACAAAGCCCCTGCTTGTCATCTGCAGTGACGATGCCTTTTTCGGCCTTTCGTTTTGCTTCATTTTTGTAAGCTGAGGGAGTTCATAAATTTTCATAGGCAAAAGTATTCCTCTGTTAAAGGAGTAAGTGCTGTGGATCTCTAAGCATACCTTGTTTTATTGTGCTTTGCTTCATTGTGCTTCATAGATAGTGTGTTTTTTTTTACAAAGTGAAGATAACTACCTTCATCGAGTAAGCCTACTGGAGCTTGCTCGCTTCGTGTCTCTGTGTCACGTTTTGGCTATTCTCACAATATTTCAAGCTTTTTCATTATCATTATGATTATATGTATTATGGTGATCTGTGATCAGTCATCTTTGATGTTACTATTGTAATTGTTTTGGGGCACCACAAACCATGTCCGTGTAAGACAGCAAATTCAGTTAGTTGATAAATGTTGTGTGCATCTTCTGGTGGCTCCACCTACCGGCCATTCCCCATCGCTCTCACTTTCCTAGGGCCTCCCTATTCCCTGAGAAACAACACTGAAATTAGGCCAGCTAACAATCCTACAATGGCCTGTCAAGTGTTTAAGTAGAGTCACGTGTTCCTCACTTTAAATCAAAAGCTAGTAATTATTAAGCTTAATGAGGATGGCAAGTTGAAAGCCTAGATAGGCTGAAATCTAGGCCTCTTGTGCCAAATAGTTAGCCACGTTGTGAATGCAAAAGAAAAGTTCTTAAAATTAAACGTGCTACCCCAGTGAACACGCGAATGATAAGAAAATGAAACAACCTATGGCTTCATATGGAGAAAGTTTTAGTAGCCTGGACATATCAAACCAGCCACAACATTCTCTTAAACCAAAATCCAATCCAAAATGGTGCCCTAACTCTTTTTAATTCTGTGAAGGCTGAGAAAGATGAGGAAGCTACAGAAGAAAAGTCTGAAGCTAGCAGAGGTTGGTTCATGAGGTTTAAGGAAAGAAGCAATTTCTATAACATAAAAGTACAAAGCGAAGTGGCAAGTGGTGATATAGAAGCTTCAGCAAGTCATCGAGAAGATGTAACTAAGACAGTTCTTGAAGGTGGCTGCACTAAACAACAGATTTTCAATGTAGATGAAACAGCCCTTTTTGCAAGAAGGTGGCATCTGGGACTTTCATGGCTAGAGAAGAGAAGTCAATGTTTGGTTTCAAAGCTTCAAAGAACAGACTGACTCTCTCATCTGGGGCAAATACAACTGGGGGCTTTAAGTTGAAGCCAGTGCTCATTTGCCATTCTGAAAATCCTGGGCCCTTAAGAATTATGCTAAATGCCCTCTGCCTGTGCTCTGTAAATGGAACAAAGCCTGGATGACACACGTCTGTTTACAACATGGTTTACTGACTATTCTAAGCCCACTGTTGAGACCTACTACTCAGAAAAAAAAGATTTCTTTCAAAATGTTTCTGCTCATGGACAGTGCACCTGGTCTTTCAAGAGCTCTGAGGGAGACATGTAGTGAGGTCCTTGTTGTTTTCATGCCTGCTAACACGACATCCATGCCGCAGCCCGTGAGTTAAGGTGTAATGTCGACTTTCAAGTCTTATTTAAGAAATACGTTTTGTAAGGCGATTAGCTGCCATATATAGTGATTTCTCTGATGGATCCGGGTAAATTGAAAACCGGCTGGAAAAAATTCACTCTTCCAGGTACCATCGAGAATGTTCATAACTCATGGGAAGAGGCCAACATATCAACAGTAACAGGAGTTTGGAAAAAGTTTACTCCAACCCTCACGAACCTCTGAGGGATTTGAGATTTCAGTGGAGGAAGTGACTGCAGATGTGGAAATGGCAAGAAAACTAGAACTAGACATGGAGCCTGAAGATGTACCTGGATTACTACTGCACCCTCATAATAAAACTTGAATGGGTGAGCTGTTGCTTCACGTGGATGCCGGAGAAAGGGGTTTCTTGAGATGGAATCTGCTCTCGGTGAAGATGTTGCGAAGACCATTGAAAAGGCAACAAAGAACTTAGAATATTACATAAATTTAGTTGATGAAGCAGCAGCTTCACTTGCTGCAGAGAAATTGTTGGTGAAAGGAAGAGTCAGTTGATGGAGCAAACTCCAGCGTTGCCTTATTTTAATGGTCACAGCCACCTCAATCTATAGCAACCGCCAACCTTATCTGTCAACAGCCAACAACAGTGAGGTAAGACCAGCAGAAAGATTATGACTCACTGAACGTTCAGATGATGGTTAGCATTTTTTAGCAATAAAGTATTTAATTAAGGTATATATATATATATATATATATATATATATATACACACACACACACACACACACATACACACACACACACATATATCTATATACACGTGTGTGTGTGTGTGTATAGTTTTCTTTTTAAGAGATAATGTTATTGCACACTTAGTAGGCTACAGCATAGTGTAAACATAGCTTTTATATGTACTGGGGAACCAAAAAGTTTGTACGACTTGCTTTGTTGTGATACTAGCTTTACTGGGATGGTCTGGAACTGACATTCTTCCTCTATATCCCCTGGAAACTTACGTTGAACTTTAAATATGAGAAAACAAAACAGGAACAGTGTACAAATAATTAAATTGGTGTTCTTTAAAAGGTGTTCTTTTGTTAACACCTTTCATTCTAGATATCCCTGTTACAAATTCAGGGGTTAAAATTATTCACCATATGAGCTAGTAAAGTCATGTGTCACCATGGACCTAAGTAAGAAATCAGGAAGACAATTACTCAACCTTCTCAGGATGAAAATATGATTCTAGTTTTAAGATACCAAGATGAAGCATGGAAATAATTATTACTGAATCATACCCAACAGAACTCTCAAAATTGTGACCTGACAAGATTTTGGTGACCTTTTCTGTCTTCAAATGGTGTCCCCTGATCTGTGAAGCTTATTTTAGTCTCTGGTGTTTGAAGTATAGGTTAATTATATTAATAGTGTGAAGTTATAAAAATAAAATGAATATAAACAGCAGTAACATTTCAAAATTTTCTGACACAATCTGAATATCTATATATTTATTAGATACTAGTATGTTCCTGGTGTTTTACTAGGAAGCAAAAACAAAAAAGGTCTGCTTTGAGATCTGGCAGACATATCACCAGCAATGACAGACAGCTGGCTTGTCCCAGTTTAATGATATTTCCAGAATTAAAATATTATAAATCCCAAAATACTCATTATTATAAAAAGCAAGCCTATTATATGACACTAGGTATTGACCATAAGTGCAGTAAATAAAAAATAGTAAATAAGTGAGTGGTAAATATATAAATAAAACTGTGCATCTGTGTAAAACTGTGTATCTGTGTAATCGTGAAAATAGAAAATGCTCTGAATATTTGAACAGGGGAGTGTAATGGAGGGAGCTGATTCTCTGGGTAATGGGATTGGTGATAGACCATCCTTATCCTTGTTTATGTTATGGGATATAGTTCCTAATATCTTTCAGATGATTGTACCTCCCTCTTTTCTAAAAAACACTGCCTTCCAAGTTCATTCTATCAAGTCAGACTAACTAATATCTCTCTTTGTTACAATCATTTGCAGAAGCCATTGATCAATCCTCGCTATTTCTTGAAAATGTGAGCTCCTGGATAGTGATCTCCAAAATTGTTCTTTCTTCTCTTCAAAATGGATGTCTCTCTTAAATGTCTTGTTCTGTAATAACTGATCCTTCCAATTATCTTGTAAATTGTTTCTTTGTCCTTCTCTTCTCCACTATCCTTGCCTCCATCCTAACTAAGCCATCCCATCCTCTGGCCATACCTAGGCCAATTCTGTTCAATAGAACTTTTTGCAGTGGTGAGAATGTTCTGTACCTATGCTGTCCAATACAGTATGCTATAGACTGAATATGTGTGTCCCCCAAAATTTATATGTTGAAATCTAACCCATACTGTGATCGCATTTTGTCAGTGGTGTCTTTGGGAGGTGATTTAGTCATGAAGATGGAGGCATCATAAATGGGATTAGTGCCCTTATAAAAAGAGACCTCATCTCTTCTGCCATGTGAGGATACAGCAGAGAGATGGCCATCTGTGAACCAGGAAACAAATCATCAGCAGACAGCAAATCTGCTGACACTTTTATCATGGACCTCCCAGCCTCCAGAACTGTGAGAAAGAAATTTCTGATATTTATAAGCCACACAGCCTATGGTATTTCTTTGCCTGAATGAAGTAAGACAAATAGCCAGTAGGCACAGTGTTTATTAAATACTGAAATGTAGCTGCTGACACTTTTATCATGGACTTCACAGCCTCCAGAACTATGAGAAAGAAATTTTTGATGTTTATAAGCCACTCAGCCTATGGTATTCCTTTGCCTGAATGAAGTAAGACAAATAGCCAGTAGCCACAGTGCTTATTAAACACTGAAATGTAGCTAGTTTAACTAAGGAAGTTAATTCTTACTTTACTGAATTTTAATTAATTTAAATAGCCACACGTGGCTAGTGTCTACCATCTTATATAGTTCAGTTTAGACCTTGTCATTAACAATAGCTATAACCAGTCCTTAATTTCATTTCATATATACCCCTGTCTAACCACCCTCCCTATCTTTCTAGCTCACATTTTCTAAAACCCATCTCTAACAGTTTTTAGATGTCCTCCTCCTAGACTTTAAATCAGTTGATCTTAACCACTTTTCTCTATCTTTAGCACAACGAGCTTCTCATTATGCTTCTTACACAACTTAGATTCCATGATCCATCATTATAATCAGTCTTTTTGTATATACCGTTCATCTTTTCCTTCTGGGTATTTGGTTGGAAAACCTCTAAGTCTAGTAAAATCTAATCCATTGCCTACTCAGGACACCTCGAATGTGCCCGGAGAAAAACATTTAAGCCTCCCACATCTTTCTTTAACTTCTATCAACTCACCACAAGCAGACCCATAGAGCTACTAAGCAATTTCTGTTTCTCTAGTTTATTCACTGTCTCACTAACCTGATCAGTCTTTTCATCCATCATCACCTCTTTCCTGAGACCCTTGAGGCTCTGGCCCAAAACCTCAGAGTCATCCTTTATTCATCTCTCGCCCCTCTTCCTACCTCCCTCCCCCAAAACACACCCAAGCCATTAAAAATAAATCCAGAACCTGGCTACCTCTCTCTTCATTGTTAACCGCCTTGGCCCCAACCATCATAATCTTTCTGCAAGATTACTGCAAGAGTCACTTCACTGGTCTCACTAAATTTATTCTAGCCTCCCTGTAGTCTTATCACAACAAAGCAGCTAGCGCAGACCTTTTCAAACAAAGTTAAATTTACAGTCCTCGGCTCATTCCCGCTACCCCTCAAGCCTCATCATGATCTATGCTCAGATTCTCCCTCTACCCCAGCCACGTTGGTTTTCTTGCTTTTCCCAGAACATTATCAGACACGCACTCCTTCGCATTTGCCGTTCCTTCTCTGTGCAGGGATGTCTGTTGTTAGCTCTTCACCTTTGCTATCCTCAGCATCGCATTTCTTAAAATGTCTTATCTTAGATGGCTCTTGTCTGGGGTCTACCATGGAGCTTCTGGGATTCACAGCGGTTTAAACTCTTAAGAACTCCGATATGGAAAAAGCTGTTCGGTATCGATGGCCAAGGTCATTGGCAACAGATTTCCCGATCTTCCTTCTCAGCCCTTCCAAAGCTTATGTAAACTTCTGATGTCCTCTATATGAAAACATTTTGTACTTGGGATACAAAGAATAGCTCTGTTCTCCTGAGTAAAATATGACATAATCATCAGAGAAATAATCTTCCTCTTGAAACTATACTTCTCTCATTTTCTTTTGTATATTTACTCCCTGTCCTATATTAAATAACACTCCATTTCCTATCCCCTTTTCTGCTTCATAGGCACTGATTTATCTCCACAGCACTTATTACCATCTGACCTACTTATGTTGACTGGCTTATCTGTTTAGTGTCTGTGTCTCTCAAATAGAATGTAGGTTTCTTAAGGCCAGGGATAGTTTCTCTTCCATTCATTGTTACATTCTCGTTGTCAGGAGCATATCCAGCATACAGTAGGTTTCTAATTCATATTTGTTGAATGAATGAATGAATGAATAAATCTGGTTGTACTGTAAAAGTGAACACAATGCTAACATTTATATGTTGCTTACCATTTGCTAGAGTTACAGAGTCTTACATATATTACATTTAATCTTTCTAATAATACAATGAAGAAGATATCATTATTACAAAATAGGAAACTGAAGCATAAATAGAACAAGTAATTTGTCCAAAATTACACAATTAATGGAGGGCAAAGGTCAAAGTTTGATCTCAGTCTGGCTCTAAAGTCCACACTTATTTCTGGCATTTGATTGCCTCTAAAACAACAACAACAACAACAACAACAACAACAACAACAAAAAGAATAAAAACAGTAAAGGGGGGAGCTCATTCTAAAATTTCAAAACACACTGAATGTTTTGTGACATAAACACAGAAAATTCTTTTTACTTATTAATTCTGACACAGAAACATCAGATAGTGCAGAATACATTCCTGCATTTAAAATATCATAAAATGCTATATAAGTATATATTATTAAGGAATGTTTTTATATGTAGATAATGGTTTGGCACTTATCACTTACCAGGAAGGTTTGTTATAAAGGTATATGCAGAAGTGGAATAGGGGAGTGATACAGTGGTCAGAGTCACCATCTCAGGAGTGTACGACTTCTGGTCTATAAAATATAGTAGAAAAGAGAAATAAGATAAAGACACAGTTCTCATTGCACATGAGGGTTAAGCAAATGTTATTCAGGAGATTTTCAGGCAATCCTGGGATTAAGGTATGAGAAATTTAATCAGGGTCCCTTTTATCAATCTTTCTATCTGTCATCTTAACCTCTTTTCTTTCATCACGTAACAGAAATTTGTCGAATATGTTTGGTTATACTACACAGCAATGGGACCATGTTAAAAAAACATGACACAGTTCCTGCTTTAATTACATTTCTAATTTAATAAGGATGGTTAATAAATTATCATATTACATTACCTCTTTGTTAAAGATAAAGACTGCCTAGGTTCAGGTGCTGGCTTCAAGAATATTACTCGTGTGAGCATGAACAAGATATGTAATCTTTCTGTACCTCGGTTTCCTTATCCCTAAAGTAGAGTTGAAAAGAACACCTACCTCGTAGGATTGTTAAAGGATTAAATGATGTGATATCTATAAAGCACTTAGAACAGTGTGTGGCACATGAGAAGGACTGTAAAAGTTATTTTTTTATTTTAGTATAATATATAAGGTCATCATACATGACTTGGGTCCCTAGAGCATGGCATTTCATTCCAGATGTTCCTGTTTTCTCCATTTTTTTTTCCTTAACACGTTGTTTTGAAAATATCCTATAGTCCTCTTCCTGAGTCTTTAGTCTCACACTCCTACCACACTCACGACACTTCTGACACCAGACGAATGTGAGTGAGTTCCCTCCACCCCCCAACACGTAATTCTCTGCGACACCAGCTGGGTATGTTCTACAATTTAACTCAATTCCAACACCACCTAGAGATAGTGTCAGACCCCACAGGTTAAGGGATCTGTCCCAGAACACTGCTGCCCCCTCGCTTCAGATGCTGGTGGTAAGAAGTAAGGCCCCAGGTTACCCACAAACTTCCCTCCAACTTAGCCACAAATGGGAGGTTCCTGCGACCTTCTCCTTGGGTCAGATTAATTTTCTGGAGTGGGTCACAGAACTCAGGGACACACTTACGTTTACCAGTTCATTTACTTAGATACATGGCTTCATGGAAGGTTGTGATAAAGGATACAGATGAACAGCCAGATGAAGAGAAACATAGGGCGAGGCCTGAGGAGGTCCCGAGCGCAGGAGCCTTTGTCCCTGTGATGCTGGGTTGCGTTTCTCTCCCAGCACGTGGCTGTCTTCACCGACTTCAAAGCCCTCAGCAGCCCGTACTGTTGGGATTTTTATGGAGGCTTCCTCACATAGGCACAATCAGTTAGTGACTCTGTTTCTAGCCCCTCCCCCACCCCTGGAGATGGGAAGGTGGAGCTAAAATTTCCAAGCTTCTAGTCAATGGCACTGGTATTTATGGTGACCATCTCGCATTCCGAGGCCATCCAGGAGCGCACCCTGAGTCACCTCATTAGGACAAAACATGTTCTTAGTGCTCTTATCAGTTAGGACTTTATAAGGGTAAATAGGAGCCCTGGGTCAAGAACCATGAGCAGAGATCCTTATATGTATATGTTTCCTATTAATTCACACGTCTCTCCCTGATTCTTCATTTAACTCCAGCTTGTTGTTGAAACTCAGCTCAAGTGTCAACCCAGAGCTCAGTAGCTTTTATTATACCATCCTGTAATAATTGATATAATTTACTGCGCACATCGATTTACTTAGATACCTGCTTCCAGCCCCCAGGGACCATATTTAACAAGTTTGCATCTTCAATATTTAGCACAGTGTCTGGAAGGTAGTGCAGAAATTAAACAGCAACAATAAAACAGTGCTCGCTGCCCACAAACCAGTGAGGTTTTAAGAGAGACGTTGTATTATCCAAGAAGAGGGCTTCAGGCTGGGCTTTTGCCTTGATGACTTTCCAACCGTGTGTCTGATCCTCAACCTTAAGAGCTCAGAAGATAATTTGGCCTCCACACCTATATTTGACTCATTTTTCAGTAGTGGACTCTGACCTAATTAAACAGATAGATGAAACCAGACTACAGTTTATCAGTTAGATGTGAGAAATGACTCTCAGACAAGAATACTCAAGGTGCAATATGTTCTCTTGCTAAAGAAAGACCTACGAGAGGGTCTTCAATAAATACATATTGAATTACTGAAGAATCAAGGTAGAAATATACAAGTGACTGTTGGAAATGGGAATTCAGAATTCAAGGAAGAAGTCTGGGTTAGAAAGTGTGTTATTTGAAGATATCTGAATGGAAAAGTCTTTTGGGTGTGAGAATTTGGGGTAAGGAGAGAAGAGGATTCAGGGCAGAAGTTTAAGTAACCCTTGATTTTTTTCTTCCTATCTTTCAAAAATACCTCTTTATCTTATAGGAGTAGGATTTCTTGTACCTGAAGCCTGATGTTGTTGTGAGCTTTGAACATGTTAATATTAAGGTCCTTTCAGATTTCTCCTGCCCCAAACCCTTTCTTTTGTAAATCCACCCCACGGAAAATGCAATATACCTATCACTTTGGAAGTGAGAAATAATATGCAGTTTCTCTTCAATCACAAAAGTTCTTTCTTCCTTCAGTTATACTCTTTTTTTTTTCTTCTTTTTTTTTTTTTTTTTTTTTTTTTTGCATTTTTCCTGTATGAGCCAAAGAATCTCCAGCCCCATCCTCTTTTCTGTTTGCTGTATTGAACTTACCTAATTACAGCATTTGGATAAGTTTCAGCAGCATCTATTTTCCTTACAAGCTGCCCCAAAATAGTTTAAACCAGGCATCTCCGAGTTTTTTATTGAGACACTTTATTATTTAAAAATATTATTTTCCCAATATATTTTATTTTACTATACATATTATAAAATATATACTAGTATGGAAAACACACCCTTCATTATGTTTTACTTGCTGTATTTATGAATAAGCTATATACAATAAGCTATATACTGAATCGTTATATTGCATAGACTTTAAAACAAAATAGAAAAATAGAAATAAAAGGTATTGGTGAGGATGTGGAGAAATGGG
>JAQQSQ010000799.1:0-13745 GCA_028627145.1 Eidolon dupreanum
AAATTTAGCCGAAGTTTGAGTTTGTAGCAATTTTTTTTTTTTTTTATGTGGAGAGAGTCTCACTAAATCTATGGAAAATAAGTATTTCTCAGAAAAAAATAAAAATCTATTTTTCAAAAGTGTTGAGCCTTTTGACAGCTAATAGGATAAGCAAGAGAGAATGCCTGCCATGCTGGTGAATAACTCACTTGGAGAATAGAAGAGAGCCCTGTTTTTAATGCTGTGTGTTAATGCACATTTCTGTTATTTAATTGATAAAATATATCAGTCAAATTTTCAATGAAAACATGGGCAAACAAACCTTTCTAAGCTGGTTCATGTAGAAATGATACACATTAGTTTCTTTAACAGTTATTTCCCATGGCTTTATTTCCATCTTTATTTTAAAGGATGCTACACAAAGTCCTTTATTACTAGGTACTAAAGTTTGCATTCCAGGGATAGTGAGTGTATTTATGTATGTGTATCATGTTGTTACATGTAAACAAACTTCAATTTGAAGTGCAGCTATTATGTGGTATCCATGTATATTGACCACGTGCCATATATCAATTATGGTCACTAGAAAGTCTTTTATAATACTTATGGTTATGCTGTTTTCATTTCACCTATAAAATTTTGCAAAATCCTTTTTTTTACCCATAAGTTACATATTTTTTCTTCTTTAAGCATGGAGAATTCCCTCCTCATGCCTCCCTTGTCATCTTCCTCTCTATATTAATATTATTGAGATGTTATATATGCAGGTATCTCTCAACAATCGAGAATTACATTGATGTTTAATACTGAGCACTTTACTTCTTAATAAAAACATGATATAAAAACATATTTAAGAGTTTGTTGGTTTCCTAAGTAGACGCAGTTGGGTAATTTGCCCTGTATCATGAGCCCAGTAGTAAAGGCTTAGACTTTCAAAAAGGCATCTTCCCTTTTTATTTTATTTTATTTTTATTTTTAGGTGAGGGAACCCTAACAGATTGCAAGGACCTTATTAGCTTACAATCCCTTAATTTTTTTAAATTTTTTAAAATTTTACGCTTACAGCACCTGGTCTTAGGTTGTCTCCCATCCTAGTACTAACTAGGTCCGACCCTGCTTAGCTTCCAAGATCATTTTGGATCGGGCTTGTTCAGGGTGGCATGGCCTCAGACAGCATCTTCCCTTTTTATGTTGAAAAACATAATTGACACGTTACTTCCTCTGCAGTGTGTACCTTTAGTAAATTATTCTGATGATTGCGTAGTGTTAGCCACTACACATTAGTGACAGGTTGTCTCTAATATTTCTGCTATTCCAATGTCTTTGTACCTAATTCCCTTGTTGATTTTTCATGAGTTCCTTTGTGGGTATATAGCAGGAGTCAGAGTGCTGAGTCTCAGGGATATACATATTTAATTTTACCCAGAACTGTCAAGCTGCCCTCCAATTGATTGCACCGGTCTACAGATCCACTGCCTGCATGAGAGTACCGCTGTCATCCATCCCCTCACCAGGACTGGTACCACCCAGCTTCGTAATCTTTATTAATGGAATGGTTTTAAAGTGAGTTCTTATTGTGCATTTCTCTGATTCCTAATAAGGTTAAACATTCCCTCACACAGTTGTTCAACATTTGGGTTTCCATTTTTGTTAATTCCCTTTTTGCAAACCCTTGAAAATCTTATGCTTTGATTTTTTAAAATAATTTTTGTTTTTTTTTTTTTATTATAGTTGACATATAATATTGTATTAGTTTCAGGTATACCACAAAGTGATTAGACATTTATATAACTTACAAAATGATCACATCAATAAATCTAGTACACATCTGACACTTTACATAGCTATTATAATATTATTGAATATACTCCCTATGCTGTACATCCCCATGACTATTTTGTAACTACCAATTTGTACCTCTTAATCCCTTCCCCCCTCACACCATTTGGCAGCCATCAAAATATTCTCTGTATTTATGAGTTTGTTTCTGTTTTGTATGTTTGTTTATTTTCTTTAGATTCCACGTGTAAGTGAAATCATATGGCACTTTTCTTTCTATGTCTGACACCCCTCAGCACAATACCCTCTAGGTCCATCCTTGTTGTTGAAGATGGCAAGATTTCATTTTTTTTTTTTTGTGGCTGAGTAATATTCCATTGTGTATATGTACCACCTCTTCTCTATTTATGCATTCATAGATACCTGGGTTGCCTCTATATCTTGACTATTATAAAGAATGCTAAAATGAACATATGGATTCACATGTCCCTTTGAAGTAGTTTTTTGGGTTTCTTCAGATAAATACTCAGAAGTGGGATTACTGGGTCTTTCTTTGTCTCTTATAGCCTTTGTTTTAAAGTCTATTTTGTCTGGTATAAGTATTACTACCCCAGCTATTTTGTTTGTTTGTTTCCATTTTCATGAAACATCTTTTTCCATCCCTTTATGTATGTGTGTGTTTTTTGATTTGAAGTGCTTCTCTTGTAGGCAGCATATGTAATAAGGGTCTTTCTTATTTTCTTATCCATTCAGCCACCCTATCTTTTGACTGGAGCATTTAATCCTTTTACATTCAAAGTAATTCTTGATAGATATCTAGTTATTGCCATTTTATTATTTATATGATTTATCTTTTTGTTTTCTTTTTTTTCTTCTTCTTCTTAAGTCCCTGCAACATTTCCTATAGTGCTGGCTTGGTGGCGATTAACTCCTTTCGTTTTTTCTTGTCTGGGAAGCTCTTTATCTGTCCTTCAGTTCTAAATGATAGCTTTCTGGATAGGGTAATCTTGGTTGTAGATCCTTGCTTTTCATCACTTTGGCTATTTCCTGCCAATCTCTTCTGGTCTGCAAAGTTAAGAAATCAGCTGACAATCTTATGGGAGCTCCCTTGTAGGTAAGTAATTGCTTTTCTCTTGCTGTTTTTAAGATTTTGTTTTTCATCGTTGGCATTTTAATTATGATGTGTCTTGGTGTAGCTCTCTTTGGGTTCATCTTGTTTGAACTCTCTGTGCTTCCTAGGCTTTTATGTCTATTTCCTTCACTAGGTTAGGGGAGTTTTTCATCATTATTTTTTCAAATAGCTTTTAAATTCCTTGTTCTCTCTCTCCTCCTTCTGGTATCCCTATGTTGATATGCTTGATGTTGTCTCTGAGGCCCCTTAAACTATCCTCATTTTTTTTATTTCTTTTTTCTTGTTGCTGTTTTGATTGGGTGTTTTCTGCTACCTTATCTTCTAAATCACTGATTTGATTCTCTGCTTCTTCTAAACTACTGTTGATTCCTCCTAAGGTAGTATTCTTCATTTCAGTTCTTTATTTCTGACTGATTCTTTTTTTATGTTTTTTAATCTCCATTTTTATGTTTTTCTATCTCTTTGCTAAAGTTCTCACTGAGTTCATCTACTCTTTCCCTAAATTCATTGAGCATTCTTATAACCATTGTTTTGAAGTCTGTATCTGATAGATTGCTTGTCTCTATTTCGTTTAGTTCTTTTTCTGGAACTTTGTTCTCTTCTTTCATTGGGGATGTATTTCTTTGTCTCCCCATTTTGGTTGCCTTTCTGTGTTTGTTTCTATGTATTAGGTAGGGCTGCTAGGTTTCCCAGTCTCAGTAGAGTATACTGGGGGACCCAGTAGCACAGTGTCCCCGGTCACCTGAGCTGGGTGCTCTAAGTGTGTCCCTTGCATGGGTGGTGTGTGTGTGTCCTCCTGTTGTAGTTGAGCTTGGTTGCTAATTGCACATCAGTGGGAAGGATCGACCCTTGGCCTGATTGGTTGTGAGGACTGGCTGGCGACTACAGTAGAGTTGCTGACCCTACAGAGCAGGATTCACTTCAGCAGGGCTCTGGTGCTGCCCAGTCTGCCCTTTGGGTGTGTTGTCCTTGTGTGTGGCCCCAGGTGGTGGTGCTCTGGCTTAGGCCAAAGCCAGCAACGACATGCAGACTGGTGCTTCCTGGGAGGGGCCCCAAGTTCGGCCACAGCTTGTGCCCTGTCCACGGCCACCTGAAATGAGCCACCAAGCAATCTATAGATTACCACCACTCATGCTGGGCTTGGATGTTTCTCAAAAGGCCAAGCCATACGCCAAGGCTGGCTGCTACTAGCACCGGGCTCGATACTGCTCAGTAAGAGATCCAGGCCACATCAAGACTAGATGCTGCTTATTTAGGTCTTGTGAACCTTTGGGAGATTTTAGGGAAGTCTAAGAATGAGACAAGAAAGGCCATTTGTATGAGAAAACCACTGGAAGTGGCTTAGTGGGCCCACAAGTTGGGTGGGGCAGGGTCTCAAGAATTCACCAAGCCAGGGTGACTAGTATTAGCCAGATTGATGGAGACTCAGATATGGCAGTCTTCTGTGTCTGCATGCTTGGTGGGGGAAGGGCTCAACCAAGGAACAGTGGCCTCAGCCAGTACTTCTGTCTGGGAGAAAGCTGCCCCTCCAATCCTGGCCCTGAGCCAGATAATTCAGTTTCCCCCCACAATTTCCTTAACATGTTTGGAGCTGCTACTGCAGCACTAGAGCCCAGAGCAAGTTCATCAGCAGGTAAGTCCATGCACTGGCCCTTTAAGAGGAAGACCTGGGACCCCCATGGCCTTCCCACTCACTCAAACCACAATCTGCCGATTTTTACATCCAGATTTTGTGGGGCCCTTTCTTCCCAACACTGGAACCCTGGGCTGGGGTGTCTGGTGTGGGGTTGTGACCCCTTGCTATTCCAGGGAGACCTCAGCAGCCGAGATATCCCTTCTGATTTTTAACCGCCACACTCAGGTGTGGGTCCACCCCAATCCACATCTCAGCCCTCCTACCAATCTTAAGGTCACTACTTCTCTATGTCCTCAGTTGTAGGTCTTTTGTTAAGCTAGACTTTAGACGATTTTCAATGATGGTTGTTCTGTAGTTTAGTTGTAATTTTGATGTGGTTGTGAATGGAAGCAAGCACAGCATTTACCTACTCTGCCTCCTTGACCAGCCTTACACTTTGTTATTATGCAAAATGGATGTTTTCATTTATTGCCTATTTTTCCACTGGGTCAAGGTCTTTTTGTTGATTTGCAAAATTTCTTTGTATGGTTTAAATATTAACCCCTTATCAGTAGCAGACTGTTAATATCTGTCATCCAATTGATAACTTTGTCAATGATTTCTTAGTTTTTAATGTAGTAAAACTTTTTTTTTCTTCGCTTTATTATGTTTTGGGTATTATAGAGTCCTTTGTAAGGTTACAAACTTTTATTTATTAAATTTATGGTTTTACCTTTCACATTTAATACATTTTCAGAGTAACTTCGCATTAGTTGCATAGGTGCTTGTCTCCATTTAACGAGCCAGTTTTATCAACACACTATTAAATAAGTCTTTCCCTTACTAGTTCTTGGTGTCACATATTTCAGGTTCATGTACATATGTCTGTTTTTGAACTCTTTAGCCTCTTACACCAATCTGTGAATGTTGCTGCCTAAAAAATTTTATTATTATGGCTTCATAGTATGTCTTCATATGTGATACAATCTTCATATGTGCTCTGTTTGGTCTTTTTTTTTTTTTTTTTTTTTTTGGCAATGTTGACTAAGCTATTTTTGTGAACCTCTATTTTTCCATATAAATGTTAGAATAAGTTTGATGAGGAGTGCCCTTCTAGTTGCTAGATGGGATGCTGCCTGATTCATGAATGATTTAATGAAACCAATTTGATCTTCAAAAAATATATATAAGAAATGTAAGTTAAATGGCCTTAATTGCTTATTACAATCCTAAATCAGAATTTTCCAATGAATCATCTGAAATTTCTAGATCACCTCTCAGAGATAATAACACAACAGGGAGAAAGAAAAGAATAGTCTCTCCTTCTACTCTTCCTTCCATAAGTACCCAGATGATCATCAATCCTTATCAGAAGAGTTTAGGAAAACCTGCCCTAAGTAACAGCAAACAAATATGGAAGATCAGTCTAGAAGATAAAAGTTACTTCAATTTAGAATGTAAGTATCTTATGTTCATATTGCCCAGTGGGGACAAAAAGTAGACTATAGGTCAACATGTGAGTCATTTAAAAAATTTTAAAAATATGTACAAAAGAGATGGAAAGCCAGGAGGTACAGAAGGGTGGTAGGTATGCTGGTGGGTTTCCAAGTTTTCTTTCTTTGGGATCTTTATTCCAGGGAGGACCAACAACCCTCTTAGGGTGAGGTGGGATGCTGATTATCTTCTGCACTGTCTTAGTGAAGAAGAGCTGTTGCAATTATTTGGGTTAGCTTGACACACAAATTCCTATGGATGTGGTAGACACCATTTGAATTAGTCATAAGTCTAACTCTGTCTTTACCAAAGAATCCTCTGATCTCAATTTCAAACTTGACATGAATGTCACAAGTAAATGACAGCATAACATTTTACTATTTAAATGAGCAAATTGGTATTCTGGCTTAATAATCTCCTTTTGAGGATGGCTGGTATGAATTAACTCCTCAGAACATAACAACAGCCCTTCGATGCACTGAAAAATTAAATCCAATTCTTGAACATGCAAAACGGGCTTTCCTATAAACTCCCCATGAAACCTGATCTCAACTGGTAGCCAGCCCTCTTACCCCCCTTAACCACAGAAACTGCTATCACAAAGGCTGAGTATACTGAGAGCAACTTCAAAACTAATTCCAGATGTATAAACCCGCTTTTTTCTTGTGACAATTGGGGAAGTATGAGGGGCGTAAGAGAAATGAAGTATTAAAAGCAATGTATCTGTTCTATTTTGCAGACACAGGATTTCAATACATATTGAAAATCAAATATCTTAACAGAACTACCAGCAAATTTCTTAGGAATCTGTTTTATCAACATTTTAACTATGGTTTCACATGCAGCCAGAGCAACAATTGTTTATAGCAGGGCCTCTGCAAGCTGGCCTGTTGGCCAAATGTGGCTCACACTGCCTGTTTTGTGAAAAAGTTCGTCAACTCTTGGTACAGAAATAGCCATTACCCTCTGTCCTGTCCCCACCCAACAAAACAAAATGTAAAAAAAAAAAAAAGTCACAAAATCATACAGAAGGAAGAACAAGTGAAAGTCTTACTTTTCAACAGAAGACTCTCCTTGATTTTTGCAACTTTGAGTCCAAATCTGCATAATAGAATATTCAAAATATTTTGGTAACAATTCAAAATAAATTTTAGGATTACATCAAGGCATATAGAGAAAGTCGAAAAAATAGACTTGGATAGCTGCTCCTCTTGAAGGTAGTTAAAAAATGAACAACTCAATACATACAACAACTATGTAATCAAAGTTTTAAAGCTAAAAGAAATTCTTACTTTATGGATGCAAGAAGAAATTCAGAGAATGGAAAGATGTATGAAAACAACATAGAATGCAAAAATGCAAAGTAAGTATTAAGAATTACTTGATCTCTATGATTTCCATCTGAGGTAAAATAATATTTCCAGTATATCCATATAATTTATCATACCAGGAAACTAAAAATAAGTAAGGGGTATATAAAATTATATAACTTTTGGCAATATTTATTAATTACATATTAACTTTATTATATCGATGGACCTATAAAATAGTTTACTCAAACCCTAGTTTCAAAAATTCATAATTCACCAAGAGAAACCTGTTTGGATTATTTGTGTGCACACAAGAAATGGGTAGTAATATGAATATTCAATATGAATATATTTATTACCATGGAAACCAGTCAAAAATTTTAACACTACAATGATTGGAAGTGCTCTCAAGCCAGTGAACTTCTGTAATCCTGCTGCTACATCAAAAGAAAACTTCTTTAGACATAGCATGGCCAGAGGTATCATAAAACACTACACAGTTCTGCCACAGGGACTGCAAAATAAAACAGAAAGCACAGCATTTCTATAAAATTAGTGCCTTCAGTAGGACCCACAGCGCAAGACAGTGATCCTCAGAGGCTTCAGGGACAATCATAAAGTTATCACATGTTACTAATTTGTCACCAAGTATCTAAAGGATAGGAGCATGTGCAGAGCTCAGCGTCAGCCCCTTCCGCTGTCAGCTCGGGCATCAGTAGTGGCTGCCAGTAGACCAGCTGTGGTGAGAGTCCACGCCACTGGACCATGAGTGCCCTCTGTCCGCGCCATCTCTGACTAGTCTGTTCTGGGGCCCACTGAGCAAGCATAGATTGGCCTAATGAGGTCTTATAAATATGAGTAATTCTACTTTTCAAATATATGTAGGTGGTTTTGAGGTTAATAAAATTCAAATCTAAAGACCACGAAGGATAGCTTCAAAGGTGGGAAAACAGATGAGCACATCTGCTTCCTCTCCAGCAACTCTCTCTTCAGCCTTCCCACTTTTCCATTCCTTTCTTACTGCCTCACCCAACGTGCCAAGGAGTCTTCCATAACAAGTCTTCCTGCACTCTTTTTTGAAAGCCTCACTAGAGCAAATAAAGGAGTATAAATAGTACCTGACATTCATTTATACCTGTTTTCTTTTACTTGAAACCAAAGTAATTAATTTATCTTTTCCATTAGAGATATGTTCTTCTGACATCCAAGAAAAACAAAATTTAAAAGACTATAGACATAGTATAAGGTAAATGTCTATAATTTTTTTTATACTTTTATAGGACTTAAATGCTTTTACTTACACTTCTAAAAATTTCTTAACTCAAAAATGTTTAAGATGAAAATTTTGTTTCCTACCATAATTAAAACAGAATTATATAAAGATAACCATAATACAAAAGTAGGATAAGATAGGACATATTTAAATTCTTATTAAATTTAAAAATAGGTAGTGTTAATATTTTTGGCTGTTTTCTTATGTATATTTTGTATGTGATGCATACATCTATATTTCTCTCTGTATATATATGTTTCACACAGTTCTCTGTGTAACATATTTATTCCCGTGTAAGAATATATACATAGAAATGTGAGTAAGCCAAGGTAATGGAAAGAGAAGGAACTGTACCAAGAACAGGAAAAACTTCATTAACCCTAATGGTTATATAATACTCATGTAAAAAGAGGATGTGTTTTGAGATGATGCATTACTATATCATTTTTTTTAAAAAGCAGGAATATGTTCCTTAAACTTCAAAGATAAAAATATGTCATGTCTCAGAATGATTGTCACAATCGTACGGCAGGGCATCTGCCGACGCTGAATAATACTCCAAGATGCCGTCATGGGGGTCTGCACTCTGGTGATCCTGAGCTCAGAGTCCCTAATTCCTGTAATACTGAGATGTGTTTACATTTAAAGGAGGTACTGAATGCCATGTGATCTCCTGAACCAATATGCCAGTGTTAATTTCATAGCTTTGACCTGGACCATAATATATAAAACATTAACATTAAGATAGGCTAACAGACATGGGAACTTTCTGCACTATCTTTGCAACTTTTCTGTAAATCTAAAATTATTCCAAAATTAATACTTTATTAAAGATATTCACATAAGAACACAAAGCTGAGCTGTGGTGATGTTCTTCCTGATAAAAGCACAGAGGAGAGTGTACAAGCGTCATTTTAAAAATGCCAGAGAGAAGTGAAGCAGTGATTGGGAGTAGGGCATGAGAGAGGCTTCCACACACTGGTAATTCCTATTTCCTAACCTGGATTGGTGAATACAGGGGTATGTTCTTTTTATGCTATTTCACTGAACTGTACTTTTTCCTACATTACCCTTCAATTAAAAAGAAGTTAAAAAAACTTTCCTACTACTGCTAAAGGTTAGAATGAAAAGATGATGGGAAGGATCTTGGAAATCACCTGCACCTGGCATGAACAGTTCTTATGGAGGGGCCCTGGAGATACCGGTGCAGTGGGGCTTAAAGGCCCAGGCATCTGCATTTGAGCAAAGTTCCAGGTGATCCAGATGCACACCCAGGTCACAAACCACTGAACTACCCCAGGTGGCCTAAGTCACCAGATTCCTGGTTCTCTCTATTGTTGTCCAAAGGTTTAGCTGCAATATTCTAATTCCACAACAGAAAAATCTCAGTAGGTTTTATTAACCCTACGAAGCTTATCAAAAATTATCTATCATAATGTTTTTTTTACCCTATAAGTAACACTGGGTTTTCCAACATAGATTTCATTCTTCTACTACAGCATTAATACATTTGTTCTTATTTAAAAATGGCAGATTATTGATTCATATAACATTGAAGCTGGAGAGCAACTATTCATTTTAAAGATGAGGAAACTGCTACAAGAGATTATTAGTAACTTGTCACGAGTTTCTAGAATTCAATTCTTTTATAGGTTGATAAATTAAACTAGATTTCTCTCCCATGGTTACTGTTTGGCTAGATGAGTTAATAAGTAGTACATGACATCACTAGTTTATGACTTGGATGCTTCATGCATAATTCAGTTCACTGTGATTTCTGCAAAGGTTTCTGTCGAAAATAATTCTGGCTGCACAACAGTATGATGGCAAATGAAAAGAAGACAATATACTTCACTGGATACTTAAATTGCACAGATTCCTTTTTAATGAATCAGGTAAATTAGAGAGAGATTTAAGAAAACTTTTTAAGAAACAACAATTTTAGGTAGGCAATTGTTAGGAAGATAACAGTCATGCATGCCAAGGCCACGTGATTCTTCCACAGGCCCCAAGGCGAGATATCGGCACCCTGCTTTATCAAGAATTCTTCACCGGTACATCTGAAATTCAACGGAAAAAGAATATGACTTCAATCTTAGCATGAGTACAATTCTACTCAATACAATCACCATTCCTTATTTTAAGAAGACTATAGGTTACCCAGGCTTAAATAGCTATCCCTTCATATAAACTAGGTAACAGCTTACAATTCTGCTGGATACATACTGAACAACCTGCATGTAACAGTTTAGTTAATTCCTAAAATAATGCAATGAGATTAATATTACACACATTAAAAGATGAAGAGAGTATGGTTTAAGGAACTTGACCAAGTTCACAGACTCACACTCTGAACCAAGCTCCCTCTCCAGATTCATTTGTGTCCAGATCTATTATGCTGCTCTCTTCAAAGGACAGAAACATTTACCAAGTAATTTTTCACTTATTCCTGAGGGGGAAAACCTCAACTTTAACAGGTGACATCTGAGGCCCTCACAAAGATTATCAAATCTCTATACAGACTCATTACCCACTTATCAGCCATACAAAAGAAACAGCAATACAAAAGAACATAGGCTCAGAATTCCAAAACTAAGAAAAGAGGAGAGGAAGGGCTTCCTGCCAGACTTGTACTCCGTCAGCTCTTGCACCAAGACTGGAATAAGCACCTCAGGTGCTCGGCCACAAGACTTCACCGGAAGGCCAAGTCACCAGGAAAGCCTGCGTGGGAGCTGGAGCAGAGCCAGTGGAGTTGCCCTGCCACAGGTTAGAAAAGTACCTGGTACTAAAAATACCTGGCACAGGCATAGTTATCTTATAGCATTTTTGTACAACTCTTTGAATTAAGCAGTTCCCCAAAAATGTCATACTCAGGTAAAAAGAGTGGAAGTGGGCAGGATAAAGAAAATTTCTCTTCATAGAGGTTTTCCGGTAATACGGCCGACACTTGAACAACACGAGGGTTAGGGGCACAGGCCTGTGCCATCGAAAAGCCATGTATAACTTTTGACTTCCTCCAAATTTAGCTATAAAGGATCTACTGTTGACTGGAGCCATACCAATAACATAACAGTAAATTAACACATTTTGTATGTTATCTGTATTATATTTCATATTCTTAGAACAAAGGTAGAGAAAGTTATCTAAAAAATTATAAAGGAAAAACTACATTTACAGTTTTTATTTAAAAAAATCTGCATATTACTGAGCCCATGCAGTTCAAATCTGTGTTCAAGAATCAACTCTACTTCAGAATAGCATTTTTTGCCATTATTCAAAGCTATTTCTCTTCTACTTGAATGGTCATGAGATTTATGATATCCCCATTCTCTTTTCTGTCATTAATATATCAAAACCAAACCATCAATGACAATCATTAAAATCAGCATTTGTTTTATTGACATTGGCAATACATAAAAAACGGGAATTCCTTCCTAGCTTACAAAAATATATGTTTCCTTCTCTAGAGAATAGATTCTTTGATAGGTAGTTTCCAAGTTAGTTTTTTAAAAACCCAAAAACTGTTCAGCATTTGATTTTATGATGTCTCCTAAATGCAGGAGGAAGAGGTAAGTGCCTGGACTGTGGCAGGAAAATGTCCACTCCCTTTCCTTCTGCTGCCCTTTTAGCTCTTACTGCTGACCATGGGTTGGGCTCACAGGAAGCCCTAAGTGCGTGGATCTATTCATTGCACATAATCCATACAGTGCAGATACTGTAAGCACTTGGTAAAACATCAAAGCAGCGCATTTCAAACTCGCAAGTTCTGAAAATCAAAACCCACACCCACAATAAAAACAGCAAAAGGATCTTTTAAAAGGCCCACAACACACTCACATAGGAGCCATTTCTCCAACTTAAATATAATTCTGACCATAGTAGAAGTTCTAGTTGTTGCACAGCACCTTGACAAGCATTAGTGGACAAATCACTTGACAGATAAGAAAACTGAGGCCCAAAGAAGCCAGTGTCCCAGAAAGGACTCATACCAGCTCTAAGCCCAGTGGCCTTTCTGCATCACACCGCACAGTAAGCAAACCAACTAAGACACTGACTGCAAACTTACGTTGTTGCGGCGCTACAGGTATTGTTTGCTGTTACATTGAGTCCCGGGCAGAAGTTTTGTCCCAAAAATTCATTATGCAGCAAAGCCTATAACACAAGGGGAAGAGGGCAAGGTAAATAGTTTTAAATTTCAAAAAGTTTCCAAAGAATTATCACAATTGCATCCTCCTAGTTTAATCTCTATTGTTTCTGAAAACAAATCAAAGTTCACTTTCACAGTTTTTGTCACACTAAAGTGACTAAAATGATTCTTCCTGGCAATCAAGAGGCATAGGGGTGGTACTTCGGCTTCTAATACAAAGGAAATAAATATTTGGCCTTGAGGTGAAACCTCTGGCTATATTACCCCATGGCTCCTTCCTCCTCTCCCCAATGTATAACCCCATAAACACTATAATTTAAATGATACAGTAGTACTCAATGACTATTGTGAATTTATGGTAACATCTTTTATATTGTTCTTGTTTGTTGTAATCAAAACCATTTATAATTCCTGGGAGTCAGAAAGGCAACCATATTATATCAAGACAGTTTTCTTGGGAGTTGATTAGCTTTCTAAAGCCAACAGTGGCTGTGAATGTTACATGGTCTTGGTTTTCTTCTAAATTTCCTTTCAATGTAAATATGAATTCTAGGCTCCCATCGTTCTATTCATTTCCCCACTGAACTAAAAATAAACTACATTTTTCCCCCATCAACAGGTCAACCTTTCTACTTCACTGTGTGTTATCTCCCCACCCCTCACCTTCCTCAAACAAAGAGTGCCCAGGGCAAGTGACCTAAGGCTTGACAGAAGACTCTCCTTCATTGCTCCCAAAATGGAATTCCTAGACACATCCACAGCTCACGTCTGGGCACATGAGATGGTCAGGCTATATTCTGGTTGTTTCTAGCTTGGGAACAATGAACCAGTCACAGCGACAGGTGAGGAAAACTTACCGCATAGCCGTATCGAGGAATGCTGAGGTACTGAAGCCAGGAGAGCCAAGGCATGATGGTTGTGAGATTGACCAACAGCCCTGAAAAAATCTACAAAAAGCAAATACCGAGAATCGGGACTGGTGGAGTGATTTCATGAAGAATTCTGGAGAACACCCT
>JAQQSQ010000800.1:0-13741 GCA_028627145.1 Eidolon dupreanum
CAAGTTGTTAGAAAATGAAATTCTCCTTGTCTAATATTTCAGGTCTCTTCCTCTCCTTTTCCTCATCTAGTCATCTCGTAAAGCTGTGTGTTAACCTGATTTTTGTTGACAGTGAAGAGTCAGTCTCTGAGCTACGTGTCCATGTAAATAATAACCAATTTATGTCGTTATAATTAAACTTTGGTATACTTTGATAAGGCCTTCTGTGTCTGTACCTTAAAAAAAGAAAATAAGGCTGTGGCCATGCCACACTGAATGTGCCCAATCGTCTGGTTTCGGAAGCTAAGCAGGGTTGGGCCTGGTTAGTACTTGGATGGGAGACCACCTTGGAATACCAGGTGCTGTAGGCGTTAAAAAAAAAAGACAAGAAAAGAAGTTTTTCATGTGTATCTAAATCTTATCCTCATTTACATACCCATCTATCGCATGTCTAGAACCAATCTGATAGTCCTCCAAACTGTATTCTTAAACTTTTTGTTAGCTGGAATAATAATTGTAGGGAGCAAACACCAGAATTGGTAGTCATTCTATCAGAGCTTTATTTAAAACTGAATCACAGCCTTTAAGCAGGCACCTTAATAGGATCTCATCAGCCACATGAAGCTCCACAATTAAAAGTTCTACCCTTGAAAGATCAATCTGTAGGAAACTTTGTCTGGAAACTTAGCATCAAAGGAACTGCTAGGCTGTGTAATTATGAGTTAAGACTGTGCTTTCAGGGCCACATAGATTTTATATCAGAACTGAGAGCCTTCCTTGCAAATCAACAGATATTCTTAAACCTGTGCGAATTGACTGGGGAATTATATTTTGTAGCAGCAATGACAATATTATTATATGGGGACTCTAAATGGGATCACCAGCCATTTTCAAACCTTAAAAAGCATCAGAACATTTATGTTACAAATTAAAAAATATTGGTAGCCTGTAAAATCGATACCATGTAAGAAGTGAGAACTATTGGGGTCTACAAGGCTCCTGGTTCCAAGTAGAGGAAATGATAATGAAAAACCAGAACCCAAGTGAATAGAGTCAACATCTAACAGCGAGGAGGAGAGTGTGGTGGAGACGCAGCAGGGCCGAGAGGGGCTTCTCAAGCTCGGCTAGTCCACGGGGACTGACACGTTGTACAGTTTCTTTCAAGTCTGTTGTTTCATCACAAAAATCAGTGCAAATTTGGTTCTCTACACCATAACATTTCTGTGTTTGTTGTAAATAAACGTTCTTTATTCCTAAACCCTGAGGTGAAATATGTATCACAGATAGATGTGCTCTGTTCACTGTGTGGCTTCAGAGAATCTCCTGCCATGTTGCTGGGGACCAGACTCTCCCGCCACTCCTGTGCCCAGGGCGAGCCAGGTTATCACTGCTCCTGGAAAGTACACCGGCCTTGGAACGAGGCGGAGCTGAGGTGAAATTCCAGCTGTAACACGCAGGAGCCGCATGAGTTTGGGCAAGTTATTTAACTTGTCTGAGCTTCAGTTTTTCCAACTGGAAAGAGATTTTAATAATGCCTGTCTTAGAATGGCTATGCATTTTCCCCTTTTTGAGCAACAGCACCTTGAGTTTTAGCTGGGCACAGTATCCCTGGTTAAAAACTATATTTTCTAGCCTTCTTTTCACTAAGGTGGGACCATATGACTAAATTTAAGTCAACACGGTAAAGGGAGTGTTATATGATACTTCTGAGAATTCTCCAGAATGTTTCCTGCAATCTACTTGGGTGTGATGACTGGAACTCCAGAAGCCTTTTTGAACCGTGAGGATGAGGTTAACACTTTATGGACAGTGAAACAGAGAACTCAGAGGAGCCTGGGTTTCTGACCAATTTATGGAGCTGGCATACCCAGAACTTTCACATGAGAGTAAATTCACCAAGTGTCAATATTTCAGGAAGTCTCTTTATTCTATTCTAAAATTGTCTATTTTTTTTTATTCTAAAAAGTTAAAATCTATTACTATAATTATTTGTTTTCATGATTAAATTATAGCATACTTGGCCCCTTCAAGCTAACTCTTTTGTCCTTTTGACGTGTTCCCACATTTCGGGCGGGCTCTTCTTTATTTTCTGGCAGAAGATGTTCCATGTCCATCTTGTCCTTTCCCCGCCCCAACCCCAAAAGCTGCCATTTCTTTAAGGCAGCTTGGTTCTTTTTATTGGGCAGTGGCATTATTTCTTTTTAGAGTTTTGTTTTTTGAATGACTAATACATTCATGTAGTAAAAAAAATTTTAAAGCATGAAAGGTTATATAGTGAAAAGTTAATCTCTCTCCTTCCATTGTCCTCTCGCTCACAGATGCGGTTCTCCTCCCCAGAGACAATCAACCTCTGTTACCAGTTTCTTGCGTTTCCTTCCGGATACTCTACACATGCACCGGCAATCAATCTCTCTCTCTCTCTCTCTTTCTCTCTCTCTCTCTCTCTCTCTCTCTCTCTCTCTCTCTCTCTCATTGTACACAGTACTCTCTGTACCTTGCTTTTTTAACTTGATGTGTCCTGGAGATCTTTCTGTATTTTGTCCTAATGCTATTGTTTCCATTCTACTTTCTTCATCTGTGGTTACTGTTTGTTGACTTAAAAGTCCCAAATGTGACCTGTACCAATGACAAGTATTAGTTAAGACTACCAAGTGCATGTCCCATTTTAAAGTAATGAGCTGGCTTATAAGTGGATCTCTTGTGTGTTTGATAACATTTAACTTATCACCTTTCCTTCCAGGTAATAAAATTACCAATTACCATTTCACTCAAGTCTGAACCCTAGTAATTACCCTTGCCAGATTTGGCTCAGTCAAATATGAATTTCAGATAAACTAAAAATAATATTTCATATAAATATGTCCCATGCAATATTTGGGAATATTGATACCACAAAATTATTCATTTTTTGTCTGAAATTCAAACTTAACAGGGCATCGTGTATTTTACCTGGTAGCACAGACTGCTCTCACTGGGCTCCTGATGCTTTCTCTCCCATCTGGCTTCCCAGGTTCCCCTCTTTTCTTAGACCCCCTTAGAGTGGGACCAGGTGACCAAGTTCTCTACTGGATATGAGCCGCGATGGGCATGTGCCACTTCCAAATCTCATCCATAAAATATCCATTTTCTTTCCTGTATGTCTTTTCTTCCCTCCCCTCGGGGGCTGAATTGTCCTTTACAGTGATGGCCAGCGTGACTTGGGAAGCAGTGTGTTAAGGATGATGGAGACTGAGTCAGGCCGGGTCTCTGAGTGATTGCCTCTAATTGTTATTTGAGAAAGAAAGAAGCCTGTTTTTAAGCCATTCTGTTTTGAAATCCATGTGTTAGTGCTGTTGGCTTTACCCTAATTAATGCGCACATTTTAATGATTTTTCTCAAACCTAGCAGTATTCTCTATCCTGTGGTGTGTGGGGGCGGGCTTCTGTAGGCTCGTGGGAGCCAATTGTTTGCATCTCTTTTCAACCCCAGTTCATAACATCTCACCTTGAAAAAGTCTTAAAAAGAACAAAATTTAACTGAGTAAATTTGATCAGGAAATTCAACTGTTCTGTTTAAAATGCTCTTCCTAGGAGAGGCTGAAACGGCAGTTAGGTTAGTTATTAAGTTTTGGTTTGGTGACGTGGCTTAGCAAAAGTGATTTCATTTCGGCCTGTTGTTTCTTTTTATAACAATAAGAATATTTACACCAGGAGGATTGGCAGATGCTACAAAACGAGGGCTTCCCTTCCCTCCCAAAGGGCCATTCGGGAAACACACCACTGTCCTTACCGCGCTGTGTTTCACTAGTTCAGCCGCTCGTCAGCATAGACTCAGAGCATTTCAGTACTTCCTACATGGTCTCCTTGCCTTTCTATTTACCTAAAATCTCACATATTTCCTTCATGGCTTCGGAAGAGGTCCAAATTCCTTCAGCCTCTTACAATCCAGTGGCTTCAAAATTTGCCTCCTTGACTGTCCAGTTCTAGTTTTGACAAATGTATGCACTCATGGAATCACCACCACAGTAAAGACGGGAACATTTCAACACCCTGAAAAGGTCCCTGTGCCCCTTTCTAATAAATCCTCGCCCCCAGATCCTGGCCTCAAGCAACCAGTGATCTCTCTGTTATTATAAGGTAGATTTGTTTTTTTCTAGCATTTTGTATGAATGGAATATGCAGTAAGTTCCACATTATGCTTTTGAGATTCAGCCATGTTGTCATGTGTCTCCTCAGTTCCCTCCATCTTGCTCCTGGGTAGTGTTAGAGAACGAAATTCGACCAAGTAAATTTGAAGATCTAACTGGCTTTACTAAGTGATTCATGAATCAGGCAGCACTCCACCTAGCAACCAGAGGGCATTGTAATGAGTTGTACAAAATGGAAGGTTTTATAGGTAGAAAGAGGGTGAGACTAATAAGTTAAAAGAGCTGGACTATTTTGGGGAAGGGGGGCACTTTCTCTAGAGAAAGGTGAGAGTCTTATCAAGCAGATCACCTTGCTGGTGCTGACCAGGAAATTCTAGACCTACTGGTTTAAAATTCCCCTTCTGGGAAAGGCGGAAACAATAAGTAAGTTGTTAATTCTTGGTTTGGTGATCAGGTTTAGCAAAAGTGGCTCCATTTTGGTCTATCGTTTCTTTTTTTTAACAGTAGTTTTCCATAATACTCTAATTCATTCATCTCCTCACCTTTTGTACTTTTGGATTGTGTCCAGCTTTGGCTTTTAGGGAGGAAGTGCTGTAGACATTCATGTGCCCGTCTGTATGTGTACATATGCTTTCACTTCCCTTGGGTAAATGCCTAGGAGTAGAATTGCTGGATTATATGGTAAATGTAGTTTAATAAAAATCTGTCCAGTGGCTCTTCTAGGGGCTGTTACTCAGGAAGACAGAGAGCCTCACTCTGAGAAGATAAGCTGATGGTGTGTCTTTAAAGGAAAATTATTTTCTCTCTCTGTTTTTTTTTTTTAATAAAGGGAACACATGAATACAGTCTCACTTTAGGACATTAAATCATTCAAACAAGGGAAGAGCAGCCTCACGTCAGCCCCTCTCTCGCAGGTAACCATTATTAACAGTGCCCTTGGAAGGAGGTGGCCTCAGGTACCTGGGAGACGTTCAGGGGCCTGGGCCCCCAGAGCGGAAGAGAGCGGAGGCGCCCAATTGTCTCGGGATCGGGGTTGCTTTTCCTCTTCGGAGGAATAATTATGTTTAAAGAACGGCTGGCTATTTAGAAGCAAATATTTTTCCCTAGAATATACAGTGTTGGAGAAACATAGGCAGATTCTTCCTTCTAGGGCTCATTTTTCTAGATTCCGCCTGTTACCGAACTGCAGGGGTTCGTTTTGCCTGCGCACATCAAACCCAAAAGAGACTGGCGCAGGAATTTGCAGCAAAGAAAGTAGAGCTTTATTTAAGGAAGGTGCGCCAAGCCCGGAGACACACGCGAGCTAGCGCTCGAAGACCTGGCTCCCCGCGGCCTCCAGGGGTTGGGTTACACCGGAGAACGCGTTAGTAGCTGAGGGAGTTGGGGTCGTGGGCTCTACTGATAGGCCATGGCTAGGAGGCAGCCGAGCCTTGCATCAGGTCCTGAGTTTCATCTGGTTTCATGGGTGCAAGATGTTATCTTTAGTTTGACCGAAACTCTTTCTGTGGTCAACAGACCTGAGGCTTTGCTCCTAAGACTGTTTGATGCCGACCTAAGGGCTTAATGATTAAGGGAGGGGAGCTGCAGTATGAGATGGATAAAGAAAGAGAAGAAGCAAGACAGCCCAAGGCCACTTTGAATCAAGGAGAAAAAGATAAAAAAGACATTTTAAAGAAGTGAAGATATACATGGTTACACATCCAAACCACAGCCCTCTGGGTGCAACTCAAAAGAACTTTGTTTTTCTTCACATCTCTGCATTCCAGTGGTGTCTTTATGAGGTTACACCTTAGGTGGAGATTTAGCCAACACCTGGTCTTTTCCACAACATCTGGAAGATGTGGGTAGCAGCCACCATATGTTCTGTTTCTCAGTGGTAAATTTATCCCGATTTTATCAATTCTGGGGGTGGGACAGAGACACCTTAATTGTAATTCTTACCACAGTGAGTACTGGCCTTTCCCTTTAAGAACGAACTTGAGACTGTAAATTCTTGGATTGCAGGAGACTTGTTTTCTCACAAGGTGATGTGCATTGGGTAGCTCAGTTTCATGGCTCCTTACTCTGACTTGCGGCAGAGGGTGTGGTAAAAGTGGACTGAGAACCCCTCATATCTCGTGACCCAGCTGAGGACCGTGGATTCCACGCAGCAGGGGCTGAGCCTCTGCACCTTCAGTTCCCCTCTCCGTAACCAGAGTCCTTTCTGCCTGGGTTCCAGGGCTCTGTGACGAGAGCAAAGGCATACATCACAGGAGAACTTGAGTTTCAGGACCCCAAAGACCCGGTGAGCTCTATTCTAAGCTTTTCCTCCAGACTTTTCCATACTTTGACTGTAGTTCCCTGGGCGAATGGAAACTTCTAATTGGATGGGTGATGACTCAATGATGTGGCCACAGGACCCGTGTCACCAAGTCATATAGTTTCCAACAGGAACTGGGGAAATATTAGTTCATGATGATGAAAATGACAGTGAATAATGAAATATGAGCAAAATACCGGGTGAAATTACAAAAAAGAAAAAAAATCAGCAAATAGCAGGAAGAGAACCTCTAAGTCTTAAAGAAGCATAAAGGGAACTTAAAAAGCCTAGTCATCCCAGAACAGTTGATTATTTCTCAAACATAGTTTGATATATAAATGAACTTAGATATACAATAACTTCCTTCTCTGAAGTAAATTTGCATCGGTATAAGCAAAGTCTTTAGGATGAGGATTATTTATTCATATTTCTTTAATGTGTCCTTGACTTCCTGTCCAATTTATTCATCACATGACTTTCTGTTTTATAAGCCTCAAACAAGGGTAGATATTCTCTATTTAAGATTTGTTTCTTAGAGTATTGAAAACAAAAGCAGAATATTAGCCCCATTTTCTTTACTCTCATTTTGTTTTCTTTTAAGGAGAATAGGTCAAGGGCCAAGCCTTTCATTATAAACTAATTAAGTAAAATTTTTTATATGTGTACACACACACACACACACACACACACCTATGTCTGTATCTGTAACTGTGTATCTGTATCTATCTGTATCTATCACCCTCAAATAAGCTATTTTTTAATTCTGGTAAAATATATATAACATGAAGTTCACTTTACTCTGGCCATTTTTAAGTGTACATTCAGTGGCATTAAATATATTCATATTTTTGTGCAATCTTGACTACTGTCTGTCCCCAACTGGGTTTTTATTTTATTTTTTTATATGAAGGAAGTAAAACTAGAAAACATGAAACTACTCATACTGCCATGGTATTTGGTACAGGTGTTAAAGCTGGACCTTATTTTCTAGGAAATTAACCCATAAGAGTGTCTAATAAAACCATTTATTTAAAACTTACCTTTTTTAGGCAGCTTTAAAAAAAGAAATACAAATGACAAAACAAAACAAAGCCCCAAACCATGAACACATCAACCTAACCAATAAACAAAAAGAAGAGCAAAACAAACAAACAAACAAGCAAAACAATTACTACCAAAAAATTCTGATTATTTTTCATATACCATGTTGGCAGAGAGGAAGAGAAAGAATGATAATACCCAATGTTTGCAAGGAGATGGTGGATTAATGTATTTTTGTGGAATGTGGTTTGACCATATGTATCAGAATTTTAAATGAACATACCAGCCATCTTTCTCTTAGGAAGTAATTCTGAGGAGTTAATCACACATGTGCTAGGATATGTGCACAAGGATGTTCATCTCAGTGTTGTTTATAAAAAGGAAATACTAGACTTAATTTTTTTTCAGTCAGTATCAGATTGATGTGTTTGCACAATGGGATGGTTTGTGGTCATTGTAAATAACGGTGCAGATCTGCGTTGACGTAGAAAGATTTATATCACATGTTGTTGAATGCAAGAGGTGGTTACAGATGGGCATACATAGTATTCCATTTATATAAAAATGTATATTTAAATATATGTGTGTGTGCACATAGATGGTGGGCAAACAGATAAATAGGTGTCTGCGAGGATCTTCACCAGAATATTAATAGCCTTTGGTTAGATTTACTTCCTTTTTTGACTGCTATTCCCTATTATGTGTTTTTTTTTCCTACTGTGAGTATGCTTTATTTTTTTACTGTAAGAAAACAAAATTATTTTCAACTTTGAAACAAAAATTAAATAGATCAGCATATTCAAAGATAAACAGTATAAAAAGAGAATAATAGGTACAACTCTGTACACATAAATTTGATAACTTAGATGAAATGGATCATTCTTCAAAAAAACACAAACTATCACAAGTCACCTGATACAAGATAATTGGAGCACCTCTATAATTATTAAGGAAGTTGAATTTATAATTTAAATTCTCCTAAGAAGGAAATCTCCAAGCCTGGATAGTTTCACCAGAGAATTTAACCAAACATTTAAGTAATTAACACCAATTTAATGCCGTTTCTTTAAAAAAGTAGAAGAGGAGGAAACGCTTCACAATTCATTTCATGAAGCTAGTATTACGTTCCACCAAAAGCCAGGTAAAGACAGCACCAAAAAGAAAAGTACAGATCAATATCCCTTGTTAATATAGCTGCAAAATTCTTTAACAAATTATTAGGAAATAGAATTCAGCAGTATATGTAAAGATTTGTATACCATGACCAGAGATGCAAGGCTGATTCAATATTTGAAAATCAATTAAATGTAATATACCATATTAAAGGCCGAAGAAGAAAAATCACATGATCATATTACTTGATACAGAAAGAACATTTTACAAAATTTAACACCCATTTATGATAAAAGTTCTCAGAACAGTAGGTAGAGGAGAACTTCCTCAACTTGATAAAGAGCAGCGACGAAAAATCCTGTAGCCAGTGCTATACTTAATGGGGAAAAACTGGATGCATGCTTTACCCCTGTTGGTTTGCTAGGACTGCCGCAATAAAGTACCGCGGACTTGGTGGCTTTAACAACAGAAACTGATTTTCTCACAATTCTAGATCAAGATGTGAATAGGAGCAGTTTGCTCTGAGGACTCTCCTTGCAGATGTCCATCTTCTCTGCCGTCTTCACGTCTTCACATAGTCTTCCCTCTATGAGTCTGTGTCCTAATCTCCTCTTCTCATAAGGACACTAGTCATATGGGATTAGGGCCCACCCTAAACACTTCATTTAACTTATTTATGCCTTTAAGGACCCTATCTCCAAATATGGTCACATTCTGAGTATTTGAGGTTAGGACTTTAACATAGGAATTTCTGGGAGAAGGGGACACAATTTTAGCTCATAACATACCCTAAGGCTGGAGACAAGGCAAACATACCCATTTCATCACTCTTATTCAGTTATATTGTTGGAAGTTCCAGCCAAGATAATAAGACAAGAAAAAAGAAACAAAAGGCATACCAATGCAAAGGAAGAAATAAAATGACCCTATCTGCAGATAACATAATTTTCTTGGTAGGAAATCCCAAGATATTTACAGGAAAGAAACAAAAACTGAACAAAACTCCTAGAACTAAGTAGGTTCAGCAAAGTCATAGGATATGAGATAAACATACAAAAATCAATTGAATTTTTGTGTGCCAGCAGTGAACACATAGACACTGAAATTTAAAATACAATACCATTTATAGTTGCTGTTAAAAAAAAAAAAAGGAAATAGTTAGGTGTAAATCTAACAAAACCTGTGGGATTTGTATGTTGAAAACCATGCAAAGTTGATGAAAGAAATCAAAGCAGACCTAAATAAATGGAGAGGTATCCTGTGTTCCTGGATTGGAAGACTCACCATATAAAAGGTGACAGTTCTCCCCAAATTCATATATAGGTTTAATGTAATTCCCATAAAAATATCAGTGAGATTTTTTTTGTACCTATAGATAAGATTATTCCAGAATTTACGAGAAAAGGCAAAGGAACTAGAAGAGCTAAAACATTTTTGAAAAAGAATAAAGTGGGAGAAATCAGTTTACTGAATTTCAAGACTTCTATATAACTATAGTAATTAAGACTTCAGCACTGGTTGAAACCAAGACAATTAATAGAACAGAATAGAGAACCTGGAAACGAGATCCACATAAATATACCCTACTGATTTTTACAGAGATTAAATAGAAGCGTTAAATGGAAGAAAGGTAACTTTTTCAATAAATGGTGCTGTAGGAACTGGATCTCCATAAGCAAAATAATGAACCTCAATCTAAGTCAAAAGTTCAAAAATATACAAAAATAAAATCAAAATAGATCATAGACTTAAGAGTGAAATATAAAATAAAAACATTTTTAGGAAAAAATGTAGAAAACTTTCAGGATCTAGGGCTAGGCAGAGTTTTTAGACTTGATGCTAAAAGCGTAATCCTGGAGAGGAAGAAGTGATAGATTGGACTCCATCACAATGAAAACTTATGTTCTTTAAAGACTCCATTAGGAGGATGGAAAGACAAGCTCAGAGTGGGAGAAAATATTTTCAAACCATGCACTCAGCAAAGGACTAGTATCTTGAATACATAAAAAATCTTAAAATTCGATAGTAAAATAAATAATCCAATTAGAACCTGGGCAAAAGACAGGAAGAGACATTTCACCAGAGAAGTTATAAAGATGGCAAGTAAGCATGTGAAGAGATTCTCAATAACATTAAGCTGTTAGGGAAATGCAAGTTAAAATAACAATGAGACATCACTACATGCCCAGTAGAATGGGTAAAATAAGAAATCATGGCAACACTAAATGTTGGCAAGGAGGGAGAGAAACTGGATCTCTTATACATTGTTGTTGGAAATGTGAAATATTACAGCCACTCTGGAAAATAGTTTGGCAGTTTCTTGTAAAATTAAACATGCAACTGCCATATAAACCAGCTATGGCCCTCCTGGGCATTTATCCCAGCGAAGTGAAGACCTGTGTACAAAAACCTGTATGTGAGTGTTTATAGCAGCTTTGTTAGTAATAGCCAAAACTTGAAAACAGCCCAGACGTCCTCCAACAGGTAAATAGTTAGACAAACAGTGATACATCCACACCGTGGAATGCGACTTAGCAGTATGAGAGAACTATTGAGAAACATACATATACCATTGATAAATCTTTAGAGAATTAAATCTCCAAAGATTATATACTGTATGATTCCATTTATATAGCATTTGGTACTGACAGACTTATAGACAAGGAGAACAAACTAATGGTTGCCAGGGATTGAGGGGCGGTGTGGGGGGGTAGATGTCGCTATAAAACGCCCCCACGAAGATCCTGTGGTGACAGAGCTGTGTCTTGACTGCGTCAGACTGCGTCACTGTCAGTTTCCTGGCTGTGATTTACGGTATAGTTTCCCAAGATGTTACCGCTGGGGGCCGTTGGGTGAAGGCCGAACAGGGTCTCTCGGTGTTATTTCTTACAGCTGCATGCAAATTTATAATTATCTCAAAATAAAAAGTTCAATTAAAAAAAAAAAAAAAAAGGACAAAACTGCTTGCTCTGTTCTCTGGCTCCCTTTCCTGGCATTTGCCTCGGTCTGTTCAGGAGGCCGTGTGCTTATTCTCTTCCTGTGCCCCAGGAACCATGTGAGTTCCCCAGAAAGGGCTGCTAATGACTCTTCTAAATACGGTAAAGGGGCTTGCGCTTTGGCAGCCTGTGCGGCAAGGAGCACAGACGTTTCCTTAGCAGATTTCTGTGGTTGTATGTGGCCAAAGTCAGCAACAAGGATGTTAACGAATTACATGACTTGCCATAGGAGACTCCATGAGCAGCAAATTAGAGGTTAAAGCTATCTGCTGTGCTCCCTAAAGCTTGGGAGGAAGGGAGTGGGGAACAAGTCGGTAAACAATTCTAAGTGGGTTTACAGCATTTTGCAGCCTTACTGTGACTTCTGCATCCTCTGTCCTGCCCCTGCCCCCACTGAAGGATATATTTGAATTTAGGTGGATGCTCCTGAGATATCCAACTTTTCAGTTCCTTCCTGGATTGTTTTTTTGTAGTCTCTCTCTCTTTTTTTCTTTTTCTATCAGTCCTGGAAGTTTTAAAATTAAGGCATGTATGAATGCATGCCTGTTTTAATTACCAAAAGGGGGAAAGGAACGCCTGTGTATTGCGTGACAGTATGTTGTGCTGAGCATTTTACATTTGTTATGTAATTCTCTCAGCAAGGTAGGCATTATTTCTATCATTTTCTAGAGGAGGACAGTAAAGCTCATCTATGTGACTTCTCCAAAGGTCAGACAGCCAGTAAGTACCAGGGGCAGCATAACAACCCAGGTAGATACCTGGTTCCAATGCCATGTCTGTCTGTCTGTCTATCTATCTATCATCTATCCCATCCTATCCCATCCTATCCCATCCCATCCCATCCCATCCCATCCCATCCCATAAAAATCTATATTATATATGTTGAACTTTCACTCATATGGATGGCATGTTAATTCTAAATTAAAATACTGAGTGCATTCTCTAGGGTGGCAAAATGTGAGTTTTAAAGGACATTTCTAGCTCAGGTAAATATTAACAAACTGCTTCAGAGTCTTAAGTGGCCTCTTTGAGGAGGAAGAGTATCTATGGCCAAATGAAATTTTCTCCGTTGATTTGCTGATGTCATTTAAACCGACGTACTGTAAATCATAAAATTCTAGCACTGGAATAAACCCAAGTTCAACCTCTCTAGTTTACGGATAAGGAAACTGAGTCCTAGAGTAATGGACTGGCCCAACACTGCACAGTTTAAGACTCGGGATGAGCACCCAGATGGACTGTCCCCAGCCCAGCGCTCTTCCTAGTGTAGCATGCTGCTTAGAAGCAATGCTGGTTTACTTCTCAGGCTCATAACCTCTTCATTTGGGACGAAGCCTAACCTGAGGTTTAAGACCACACACTGAAATCACCTGGCTCCACCCCCAGGATCTGTGACAAAACAAGCTATTGACTCCTGGAGGCCCATTTC
This sequence comes from Eidolon dupreanum, assembly GCA_028627145.1. Taxonomy (NCBI): domain Eukaryota; kingdom Metazoa; phylum Chordata; class Mammalia; order Chiroptera; family Pteropodidae; genus Eidolon; species Eidolon dupreanum. The sequence goes on from JAQQSQ010000800.1 coordinate 12,984, forward strand.
CTCTTTCGTGAACTGGAGTAACAACAGTACCAACTTCCTGAGCAGTGGTGAGGATTAAATGAAATATTACATGTAAGTGCCTAGAACACAGTAAACACTTGATGATCTGTAGCTATGATCCGTAGCTATGATTCAAGCTCGTGTTATAACGAGCTGCCAGGCCTTTATGGAGATGATTTATTTTGAAGGCTTTGGAGCCAGGACTCTGCCTGGGTTGCCGTGATGCCTCTGGCACTTACTGGCTGTCTGACCTTTGGAGAAGTCACATAACCAGTCCGAGCTTTGCTGTCCTCATCTAGAAAATGATAGAAATACTGCCTACCTTGCTGAGAGAATTACATAACAAATGTAAAATGCTCAGCACAATATATTGGCACTTAATGTACAAGAATCCATCTTCCCCTTTTCTTTATTGAAGCAACTGTGCACCTTTGTTGTGAAATGCTGTCTTTGGCTGCCAGGTGGCTGCAGCGTTCAGTCACCATGACTATGGCCATAGTTTCATCTGGAACAAAACTAGCTCTAAAACTCATTTTCTAACCTAGAGTTTGACAACTGCACTTTAGAACATGTGTCATAGCCATTCATAATTCATGTTTGTTTATTGGTTCAATACTTCAAGAGAACAAGTTGGGAAACATCAGGCTGCAGAGGAGAGGCCAGGATTTGGGGCTCATAGAACCTCGGGCAGGAAAGCGGAGCGCTGTGTGCTTGCTGTGGGCTCTGGGCGGGTTTCACAGTCATCGTTTCTCATTCAG
>JAQQSQ010000801.1:0-13741 GCA_028627145.1 Eidolon dupreanum
GCTTGGATCCTGAGCTACTGTGTACTATTAAGTGTGGGAAATGGAGAGAAGGATTTTAAATCCATTGTGTATTGGGTGGTGGAGAGAGAACACATCTGTTAGCTGCTAAGACAATTGGCATGTGATGTCACACTTCTCTGCAGGACTCCCTTAACCATGCTCTAAAGGCTCTCTTTTTGGTATGGCTCCATTTTTGTTCCCCTCCATAACAGGTGTCCCTGCTCCTGACCTCAGAATGTGTGTTGGCCATTATCAAATAGTCTAGTGGACCTAATAAATGCCTTTTACTTCCCTTGAACATAAAGAGGCTTGGAGAAATCGAATCATTAGAGCCTGCCACCTTCAGGGAATTCATCTGGTCTTTGAGAAAATGAGTTTGCCATTTCTACCCCCAAAGCAATTCATAAGTGAAGGAAGCCAAGCAGGAACCCTAGAAAGAGCTGGAGGGAGGCCCAGACTCCCATACAAACCTCCGTGTTCCATGACACAACTAGTAGGAATTTTATAACTGGAGCAACATCTGCCGCTAATGTTCTTTTGAAAAATTTCAGCATGATGGACTACATTTTGAGTCGATGCTGGGTGCATGAGGTCAGCTGCATCGTTTTCAAAATTTGGTGAGACCAAGAGATTACTCTGGAAAGTTGCAGAGGAAAATTTTTCATGGGTCTCAGTATGCACTGGTAGTATCAAGCATCTGAGTTTTTTCCAGATTCGTAAATGGAAATTCCTGAGATGAAGGTCGGTAGCCTGGGGGTAACAGTTATGGACTTTAAACTGAGACATGGCTTGGGGTGGAATACTTGCTTTGCCACTTCCTGACAGGGTGACATGGGACATAACCTCTCTGAGCTCCAGTTATTTGTATAAGATGAAGGTATGGCCCCCATCAAAACACTACTTAAGGGTTCAGTAATGATAAATGAAGGGCACCCAAGGCAGAGCTTGGACCATAACAGGCACGCAATAATCATTAGGTAAAAAGGAGACAGGAATTTTGGAGTGGTCCCTCTTAAATGTCACAGCCCAGGAGGAAGTTATAGCCTGTCTGGCTGAGTGTACTGGTTGAGAGTCTGATTCTGGATTCAAATGTATTTAGGTTCAAATTCCAGCTTCATTACTTAGTAGCTAGGCAATCTTAGGTAGGTCTCTTAACCTCCCTAAGCTTCAGTTTTTTATCTGAAAAATAGGATAAAATACCATAGACATCACTGTATCATTATGCAGATTAAATAAAATAGTTCACGTGGAAGGCTTTGCAGAGTGCTTTGCCCTCCCCCTCCCCAAATGCTCTCAAATTTAACGTTTTAATATTATTTTGAGGTTGTTACTGAAGTGACTATGTTCTGTCTTGGATTAGCTTAGCCTCACAGAAAGAAGGAAAATATGACATAGCTGCATCAGTTAATTGTAAGTATTTGCTTCCAGGAACTTTTTTTTTTTTTTAACCAGGTTGATGTTTTTTTCTTTTATTTTAAACCTTACCACTAACTTAACAGAGACATTTTCTAGGCTGCAAATTTGGTAAACTTCTCTTTTGTAAAGTGCCTCTGTTAACTCAGCTAGTTTCATCTGGGTGAACCAGCTAATTTTTTGTTTTATCCATTAGAATAGCTTTCTAATTGAATGATAATCCCCTAATCTCTACATTTAGCAAGGGTCCTATCCTGGGGGGCAAGGAAGGGGATATATGGATTCCACAGGTGTCAACCTTGAGAAGTCCTGACCTTCAGTTATTTCTCTGGAGATCTGGAGCCCAAGGAAGTGTGGGACCGGAATTCGAGTTAACCTGAGAACTGGTGCAACAGTCAGAGGAGTCGAAGCTCACTGTGGCTCGTCCAGGAGAACCCTGTAGAGAGGGGCGAGCTCCTATGTGCTACTTTACCATTTAATTCTTCAAGTGTAAAATAATGGTGTTGAGTTTCTGTTATAGGCTTTATCTTCTGATAAGGGTTCTCTCAGCACCGAGGCTGTCCCTCCAGAATACCTGGGAGCGCAGGTTTACTGATTCCTCTTGTCCTGCCCCGGGTTATACTTGGGAAACAAAAAGGAAGTTAGTATTCATGATTTGGGCCCAGAAATGAGTGCCTGTTTAGAGCCCTGTTGGAGGGGAAAAGACGGCTGATGGCTTTCTGCTCTTATAGATCAATTACCTATGATCAAGGAATCCAACACATACCTGAGCATCTACTGTTGTGTAGTAGTGTATCCTAGTGATGGAGACTCCAAATAAGGAAGTGTTCTAGCCTTTGTCTCTGGGAGGCCATTTGGTCTTTGAGTTATGATTGGCCCTTGAACAATGTGGGGATTAGGGATGCCAACCCTTACACTGACCACTCCCCGCCCCTGCCATGTAGTCGAAAATCCATGTATTTTTTGACTTCTCCAAAACTTAGTTATCCCTTGGTATTTGTGGGGAATAGGTTCTAGGACGCCCCCCCACCCCCGCCCCACCGTGGATACCTCAAATCTGTGTATGCTCAAGTCCCCTACACAAAAGAGTGTAGATCAATGCATATAGTCAGCCCTCTGTATCCACAAACTTCCAAATACTCATCAAAAACAGTACAGGTATTTATTGAAAAAGATTCACATATAAGTGGATCAGCACAGTTCAGCACAGTATCGTTCAAGGGTCAATTGTATTTCCCAGAAGATTTGAGTTTCCTAGGAGAGCTTGCATAAGCCCTTTAAAATCTCTACACCTCTGCCCTCAGAGGAAAACTGGGAGCCAATCAAGGTTGACAAATGATGAGAGGTAAGAATATAATGGGACGGCCTCTCCTAAATTATTCTCTGAGTGAAGGCATCCTTGGCAAAGCAATAATTTCCAAACTGATTCATAAAATATTAATCCTGTGAGATAATTCATCGAAAGAGGTCCTTGGATGAAGACACTTGAGAAACCCTGATGTATACTATTCTCCCATGCAGAATCTAGTTGTAGAACTTCAGCGGGAGTGCCAGGGGCAAAATTGTGGCCTTTGCTCTTTTGTTGTGTCTTCCCAGGGCCCGAGAAGGCTAGACTTACAGCACGTGGGAGAAGTGTTATGAAATAAGTACCATGTTCCCATCCCTGTGCCTAGGAGCCATCACCTGGTGATTTATCTTGTTCTGAAACAGAGAAAAGTAGAGATTTAAAATGGAACAGTGTGGGCAGTGCATGCACACACAGGCAAACTTATGCACAGATGTATATGCATCTTGTCTTGCGATGCAAGGCACTGAAATAGTCTATGAGCTTCTTATTATGGGGGGTGGGGAGGAGGCTGAACTAAATTGTATCTGTTGTTTAAAAACCTAAGCAAGTTCGAGCTGTTCTCCCATTGCAATCCCATGTATATTTCATCAGATGTGTACTTTTTAACAAGACTAGGGTGTATTTAGTTACTTCCTCTGGAAAGCAATTATTACCACGCCTTTATAATAAAGTTCTCTCCAACAACTCTTTTTGTCACATTAATTCAGCCCACAGCCATGATCAAGCAAAAGGAAAATCCTAGTTACAAAGCAGAGTTATTTTTTCAAAGTAATGTACAGCATACATAAATGACAGGTTTGCAGATGTAGGTAATGCCGATAAATTCTTGGTCTTGGAAAATGTATCTTCCCGTGTAGTTGGAGAGATTCTAAACCAAACCTCCGCAGAGGCTCCAAGTCATATATAGACCCACCTATTTCTCCTAATAGACAAAGTACAGGTTGTTGCCAGAAATTTGAGCTTCTATGAAGTAAGTGTCTTGACTTTAAAATTTTAGCCCTAGACAGTTGCAACTGCCAGGATATACTTTTGTAAAAATTCTGAGCTCCGTGGGACTCCAAAAGACAAGGTGAAAATGACAATAGCCAGCCCTGGTTTTGATCCCTTCCAAGCAAATAAATGTTTCTGACTGGCAGTGGCGTAGAAAGATGAAGAGGACTGTAATTAAGACCACCTAGCATGGGACCAGAGGCCACATAATAGGCAGTTGTGATGTAACACGTGTTTTAATGGTGTAGGTGGGAAAAAGACCAGTTTGGGCTAGAGAGAGAGGAAATGGAATATTTTCTGAGTCTCTTCTAAGGGCCTGGCAAGAATTCAGATACTTTGCATATGTTAACCCCTTTAATCCTCAAGCTACTCCTGTGAGACAGGTATTATTTTCACTACAGGATGCCCATTAAGTTTTTTAGAGGTCCAGGTGAATATATATAATGCTATTAAGGACATCTTCAGTTTGCAAAATAAAATATCTTCCCCCCACCAGCTTTTATCTAACTTTATGGAACCCTATATTTTGCAGATGGATGAAGTGGAGTTCAGGTGGTAATGGGGTGGCTGAGATTGGAACCCAAGCATACCTGGTTTCGAAGGCCAGGTTCTCTCAGGTACGACCCACAGCCATGACCAGGAATTTGACCTGCCTGGCAGGTGGCACATCATTCTACAAACAGAAGCAGATGAAGTAAAGTCCAAGACAGTCAGCTAAGGCAGGGGGAGCCACAAGTATCACAGATGTAGGAAAATACAGCTGGAGTCCAGGGGTCAGAAGAGTCACTGGTGGCAGCCCTAGAAAGTGGGGCAATGAAGCTGAGTGTTTGCTTCAGGCCCTGTGCCTCGGGGGCTGGAAGGGCTTCAGAGAGCTCAGAGGCCTGCAGGGGAAGCCTGACCCCACCGGAATCACTGCAGGTGGACGGGCTGTGTGAGAAATCAGTGCTTTCTAGTGTCGACGGGACTGGCCTTTTAGAAGAGGGTTGGCTGTGGCCTCCACATGCACAGTCATTACAGTCCCGAGAAAAGCAAGCAGAATGAATAAGTGGACGCAAGTTAGACTTAAGGGAAAGGTGAGAGAAAGTGGGCTGCCTTCTGTTCTAAGAAAGAAAGAGGAGAATCGCCAGGCTTATCCAAAAATCCCTCTAGAGAGTGATCTGAGTGGAATAGAAAACAAAAACAAAACCCCACAACCCCCTGAGAGAACCTGGAAAAAGACATTCAGATTTAGAACTAATAACTCGCTGGATTTTTGCCCCAGGTACGAATCTTAGCTATCATATTTTGCTTGCAGTATCTTATTTTCCACTACGCTCTGAGTTGGGTAGTTAAAAACCCAACCACTGTTTTTCTTTGGCAAAAAAAATTGGTTCACAGGAATCTGAGTGCTGCTCTCTCCTGGAGGTCTCTCTGGAATTTCAATGAGCTGCTCCCTCCCTGAGGCTCAGTTGCAAAGTAGAGGTCACTGCCAAACCAAGACAGCCCAAGAACCTGGACCAGGAACCTCTGTGCCACGAAGCAAGCCATCCCTTTCCAAGGCAAAGAAAAATGAGGAAGGCCCATTTGGTCTTTTCCTACCTAGATGATGTGAGGATTTTGTGCTTAGGGACAGCAGTGTAGGGTGTGTCAAGTATAATGAACATTAGAAAGAGAGGTGAGGTTGTTCTCAGTTTTAAATCGATTGTGGAGGGACAGGATACATATCAATCCCTATTACATCAGGTTTTTTTAAATTTTTTAAATTATATTTATTGGGGTGACATTGGTTAATAAAATTATACAGGTTCCAAGTGTGCAATTCTATAGTATATCATCTGTATATTGCATTGCGATAAGGGTAAAGAGGGTCAAAAACATAGGGATGGAAGGAGATTTGACTTTGGGTGGTGAACACTTAGAAAGTGCTTTACTCTTATTATTTTCTCCATTGCCTTTATCACAATTTAGAATTCTGTAGTTATTTCTCTAATAATCGGTTTCTTATCATCATCCAGCAGAGCAGGTTCTACATCTGCTTGGCGCATTGCTCTATCCCTAGGTTCTAGACGGAGCACATGTTAGGTATTTAGGGAGGACATGAACAAACGAGCATCGGGACTGGGTAGGGCTGAGCTGGACACTGAGCACAGGCCATGGGAGGGTCCACATTCTGTCTCCGTCCACAGAAGGATAGGCAAGGTAAGGAGGCCTTCCGATGTGTCACGTGGAAGGGAAAACAGCACGTGTCAGCTAGAATGCAGAAGAGAGGGAGGTCCCCGAGGACTGGGGTGGTCAGGACGGGCTCAAGTATGCTCTAAAGCTCAGGTTAGGGGAGGGGCACCCCCCTAGGACCTGAGAGCTTGAGGAAAGGCAAGCTGAAGCTGTGGAGAAAAGCTAGATGGGTGTGAATGATGACTGTCCAAACAGCCAGGTGTTTGAAACTCACCTCGGAGAGAGTGGGAAGTTACTGTGGATGGCATGGGAAAGTGCTTTATATGGTACATAACAACAAAAACAACAACAATAATTTCACACTTTTCGAGCTCTTACTATATATCAGACCCTAGTCTAAATACTTTAATTAACTCTTTGAACTCAAGATTTTGAGTTAGAAACAATTATTCCCATTTTCTAAAAGAGGAAACTGAGTCACAGGGTCAGTCAATATAAAGTATACTCGACTGCAGACTCAGTGTCATTAATTGTCACGCAAATAGTCTCCTCACTCGTGTCTGGGCTCAATTTCAGTTCAAGTAGGAATTGTTTCATGACACCTTTCCCATCTTCCCAATCCAGCCTCCATGGAGGTGATGGTATTCTCTAAGTTTTTCATGCTAGCCACTGCCACTTTTGACATTTGTTCATTGCTATATACCCAGGTGACCCTGATTAGAGTCACTTTGGGGTCCTAGAACCACAAGCCGGTGAGGCAGGCAGGTTTGGGATCTGAAGGTGCTGGCTTCTAATCCCTATTCTACTCTGTAAGTTGTGTGGCCTCAGGGCAAGTGGCCCCGTCCTTAAAGTGCTGTGGAGTGACTGTCATCACCTCCCTTTTGCAGAGCAGAGAATTGAAGCTCAGACAAGGAGCGAATGTATGAGAGGCATCCAGCCTGGGCCTTGGCTTATATGCTAGAGAGGCTGGGGAAAGAGCAGCTGTTTTTAGTTCTTAGGTTTTAGGTAGGGAAGGTAGTTTAGGTTGAAGCGCTGTGCTTTCTTGTACAAATGTCCAATCTTCAGGTGAACCATTGAGAAAAGGAAGTCAACAGCAGGAGATGGTATTGTTTTGCTCTTTTGCCATCCAGAGAGCTGAATGGGGAATGTGAAAAGCCACGGCCAGCACCCCATGACCACCAGAGACAGAAAGGAAGGTGTGGTGTGTGTGGCAGGAGCAAACACCAATATTAAAGGAAAAAAGGAGCTGTGGTTATAGCCTAGAAAATGAAGACTTCGCATGTCAAACAGGAGCCTCTTACAGTTTAGTTGGAATTTATAAGCTGATGAAACAGGTGTTCTTGGAATTTAATTAAACACTGAAGCATTGTTCCGATCTGGTGAGGAGCTGCCAAATACATTTGCATAGCTCGGGGATGTCAGAGCTGGAATGTTCTGGGCATGAACTCTGTGGCTGTGAGCTTAGAGCACGCTGCTTACACTCCTATGATCGTTGTATCCTGAGTGGGACTTTTCCTTCAAGTGTGAAAATAGCGAGGCGCTGGGACTAGGGTAAAGAAAGTGAGGCATTAGCCTCAGGAGTGACTCAAAAGACTCAAAAAGCAAAATAAATCATATTTAAAAAAAAATCAAAATTAATGGAAAAAAATTCACGAGAAACAAAATATAGAAATTTTAAATAAAGACAAGGTATGAATAACACCAAGCTATGCCATGAACTCAGCCTTCGAATTCCAACATTTAGGTGAGGGGATACTGTGACTCCCCAGCCCCGTGGTGTTCTAAGAGTAGTGATGGCGTCCAGATGGTTCCATGGTCTCCTGTCAAAGGAATGGTTCCTCCCTCCCTCCTTGTCAGTCGCCAAACACTTAAGAAGCACTTACTGTGCAATGCTCACTCTGTTCCCGGGTCCTCTGTACTGAGGACTCAGATAACTAGGACACAGTCCCTGCTTAGTATGACAGCAGGTGAACTGACAACTACTGAGTTGCACGGTAGCAGGATTCGTGGGTGCTGAGGGCACCAAGGGTTGTCCTTTTGTCGTTTTAGGCCTCATTTCCATAGCAAGGCCCTAAGTTCAAGTTGTGGCTGAGGACAAAACAAGACACTCATAGGATACTTAAGAGGCAGGCGGTGAAGTCTGAAAGCCTTATTTTGAAACCCAGTTTTGCTGCTTATTGGTTATACTTGGCCACGATGCTTACAGATTTTTTTTTTTTAAGACTTTTTTTAAAGAGCAGTTTTAGGTTTATAGCAGAACTGAGTGAAAGGTACAGAGGTTTCCTATATACCTCCACTCATGCTTACATGAGTCTGGTCTTTTCCTCTTTGAATGAGGCTAGTTTAGTCCCTACCTCCAGGGTCATTATGCAGATGTGAGATGATACAGAGAGGGTTCTGCCCAGTGTCTGGTGCGTGATGAGTGCTCAGAAGTGTTGGGCAGAATCATGCGGAAGTTGTAAGAAGAAGAAAGGAGAGACAGCCTTGCATGAAGCAGTACAGAAGGGCAAAACAGGTTGAAAGGCATCTTTCCTTAGGCTCCTGCAGCCAGAGGTACTTTGGAGTGACTCACAAGGCTCCCGGTGACAGTCATGGATGAGGCACATTTCATTCTTCCAGAGTCTCCCAGGATTAACTTATTGCATATCCTGATTTAATTGTCTGCCCTTGTCATTGCTGTCTCCTAGTCGTAGACATATTAGCAACAGGTATAATCTTATTGTTTTATTATTAGACACTCATCATGGATAATGCACTTTGTTTATATCAGCTTTATGAACTCGGAACATGAACTATAGTAGACGATGCTGGGAACTTTCTAAGCTGTTTTCAGCTGACCACAACTCCATGTATATGACTGGGATAGTCTGGGCATTGCTGAGTTCTGATTGGCTGAGCTTTCTGACAGATCAGCTGATGGTGACAGACCTGCAGGCTATGATCATGGTTCTTGTAGGGAAACAATGTTTCCTAGGCTTTATACTATAGAATACTTATTTAAAGAGCTTTTTTATTGCAACATAATACCCCATTAAAAAAATACACAAATTATAGGTGAATGGTCTGCTGAATTTTACTAATCCAACATGTTCAGGAAACTAGCACTCAGATCAAGAAGTGTAATATCACCAGCATGTCAGAGACCCCTTCTGGCCCTGCCATACTCGCTTCCTGTCACTACTGCTTCCTCCTCTGAGAGCAAAGACCATCCTGACTTCTGGAAGCATAAATTGAACTTGCTTGCTTTTGTATTTTATGTAAGCGAAACCATAAAGTAAGTGTTCTTTTGTGTCTGGCCTTATTTTGCTCAACATATGGTTGTAAGATTCCTCCATGTTTTTATTAGTTAGAAATCTTTTACTTTCATTACGACCATCTCTCAATCAACAAATGGTGTTGGGAAAACTGAATATCCACATTGAAAAGAATGAAGTTGTATCCATATACTACATTACAAATTAACTCAAGGTTAATTGAAGACCTAAATATAAGAGGTCTTTATTATTTATTTATTATTATAACAATCCTAATGAGTGTAAAGTGCTATCTTATTGTAGTTTTGAATTGCATTTCCCTAATGACTAATGATGTTGAGTGTCTTTTGGGTGCTTATTGGTCATTTGTATTTCTTCTGTGAAGAAATGTCTATTCAAGTTCTTTGCCCAGTTTTTAATTGAGTTCTTTAGTTTTTTATTCTTGAGTTGTAAGAGTTTTTTATATAGTCTAGATATTTGGATATTAACTCCTTATCAGGTATATAATCGGCAAATATTTTTTCCCATTCCATATGTCACCTTTTCACTTTGTTGATAGTGTCCTTTGATACACAAAAGTTATGCCAGTTTACCTATGTTTAATTTAGATCAGTTTACCTATGTTTTTTTTTTTTTTTTTTGACTCTGACCATTTGGGTGAACTCCATTGATTCTCTTTTTTGAACAATCTGTTTAAGTCTTTGCCCATTTGTATTTCTATTGGGTATTTTTCTTTTCCTTATACTGTACATAACTCTTTTATTTTTCTTGCGTGTCTGACCACATCTAATGTAATGGATTCTAAAAATAAAATGCCCCCAACCACTCAAATGTATACATTTTCATTGTGTAGTTAATGAAAATTGAACTTATATGAATGAAGCTAGATTTTCCAGAATCTCTGTCTCTCTGTCTCTGTCTCTGTCTCTGTCTCTGTCTCTCTCTCTCTCTCTCTCTCTCTCTTTCTCTCTTTCGTGGTCCTCCCTAGTTTGAGCCTTTAGCAGCAGAGGCCATAAGACTGCTTGATGGTTGGTTGTGGTTAGTGTGCCAATCCTAGCTACCTGGGATAGAATCAGCATAGACCAAGTGAGCTAAGCAAGAGTGAGTTAGGGATGTAGAGACTACATGACCTGAACACCTAGTCAAATCCATTAGGTCTGCTTTGACTGTGCACAGCAAATGTTTAACCTTGATGGGCTGTAGGTGGTCTGCAAAACATCCAAAATTGTATGCAGAATGGTATATTGGGGAGAGGGTCAAAGCTTTCATTCTATTCTCAAAACAGGGAGCGTTTGCGGCCTCTAAAAAGGTAGATATCTATCCTTGGTTCAATAGGAGGCTTGTCTTCTTGGTTCATCCTCAGTTAACGTCTATTTTCTATTTCCTCTCCTGGCTGTCTTTACTTGAGGCAAGCTCTGTAATTTTCATATTAACCCAGTTGCCCTAAGAAGGATGTCTGGAAGGTTTTTAGCCCTGCCTTCCCCTGACTGTGGATAAGTTGTGATAGGCTGAATAATGGCTCACTGAGGTATCCAGGTCTTAACCCCTAGAAACTACAGATATTACTTCAGATGGAAAAGGGACTTTGCAAATGTGATTAAGTTAGGGATCTTGAGATGGGGAGGTTACTCTGAATTATGCAGGTGGACCCAAAATGAAGTCACAAGTGTACTTATAAGAGGGAGGCAGAAGAGATTTGACAGAAGAAGGTGATGAGGTAACAATGGAAACAAGAAACTATGTTGTTGGCACTGAAGATGGAGGAAGGAACCGTGAGTCAAGAAATGTAGGCTGCCTCTAGGAAAGTGGGAAAAAGCAAGGAAACAGGCTCTCCCCGGAGCCTCCAGGAGGAACCCACCCTGCGAGCACCTTGACTTTATTCAACTCAGTGAAACTGGTTCTAGACTTCCAACTTCCAGAAATTAAGAGAATATATTTGCATTGTTTTAAGCCCCTAAATTCATGGTCATTTGTTACAGCATCAGTAGGAAACTAATAGAGGGGCAGATTCTCAAGGACTACTGGTGAACGGGTTTTGTTTAAGACCAGTTTTGAATAGGACTGTGAAATACATCACTAGCCTGCGGGTCTTGTTTTAGAAAAAGGCTTCTATAGACCCTGAGAGGCATTTGGTGGTGGTGCTGTCCCTCGGTGCTGTCCCAGGAAGAGTCTGCTGTGCAAGAAAGGGACCACTGGGCTCAGGTTTAGAGAGTCGGGTTCTGCTCCTGGCTGGGTGATCTTGGGTTGTTCCAGTCACCTCTTGGTTTGACAATTTCTCTTTCATGAAACCAAGAAACACCCTTTTGGGTTGGATGACCAGGAGAAGTGTCATGTGCGATCTGTCTTCCTTGCTAGGGTAACTTCTGTTGATAATGCCTCTTAATTATCTCTTGAATCCATCAGTATCTGTGTCTGTGGCCATTACCTGAGCAGAAGTCACTTTTACTTCCCACCTGTTCTACTGCATTCATTTTCTAACTATTTTCTGTTCTACTTTTGTCCCCGTCTGATTCGTTATCTACGTAGCAGCCAGATTAACATTTTAAAACGCAGTTCAACTCAAGGATCTTCAAGTTTAAAAGGCTGCAGTAGTTCCCCATGCCCTTAGGATAAAGGCCCCCATCCTTCTAGGCCCTCTGCTGTCTGGCCCTGCCTGCCTCTCCAGGATCACCTTGAAGCTACTCTCTCCCTCCTGCTGGCCTCTCCTGCCTCAGGGCCTTGACTCTGAATCCCTGGAATGTTCTTTAAGCCACCCTTTCTCTTATTAATTCCTATTTAACATTCATATTTTAGCTTACCTGTCGCTTTTTAGTTAAAAAGACTTTCGTTACTTCCCAAATTATGTCAGGGCCCCTGTTACAACTCTTTTAACTTTCCCGTACTTGCTCTTTATAGCATTTACTCCAGAATGTAAATTTGTATTCGTGTTATCATTTGATCACTATTTTTGACACCCCCTCCAAACTGTACACTTCACGAGCACAGACACTGTGTCTACTAGGAACTGGGGCTAGGGTGAATCACACACAAAGCCTGGCACATAGTAGATGCTCAATACATACTTGATGAATGAATAGATGCATTAATGAATTATTTTTTTTCTGCTATCACTGCTTCCTTCCCTGACACCTGGCTCCCACCATCAGCCAGAAATACTATCTCAAGCTTGGTGACACCAGTGAATGAGATGAAACAGCAGTATTTGGAATCTCACTCTTTTGTCTAGTGGCAGCCACAATGAGCCTCTTCAAATCCATTAACAAGTGGCCTTCTCTCACCTGTGCCCTAAAAGACAAAGGTCAAGGTCTCTGGAACCTAAGTTTGAAATTGACTTTGTCTTTTCTTAAGCAAAATGCTCATGTTCATGAGTTGCCCTCTCTGAGATTAAGAGCTCCCCTCTGTAATATGCTGTGTGTCTTGTAAAATGCTGTTTCCTAAAAAGCATCTCATTAGTGGACGCTTTAGTCTCATTATCTTAAGAGAGAAGAAAAATCAGAAACTCACTTGGTGTCAGAGGAGGAAATACTAAGCACATCCTTGCTGTGTTCATCCTGCTGACCAGATAAAGGCATTTCCTCCTCTCCTCCTCCCGTTCTCGTCATATCTGCCATCAAGGGTAAACTTTGATGACCTCCTCTTCCAGGAAGCCTTCCGTGACTGCCTCAGCCCACAGCGATTATTCCCTCTCTCATTTTTCAACTGAATTCAGCCAGCCCCACCCAGAGTGTCTCCTAATTAATTAATTAATTAATTAACATTTTATTTTGTTATTATTTTTTTAGGCGAGGCAACCCTTGGTTGACCTCACAGATTACAAGGACCTTGTCAATTTACACCTTATTTTTTATTTTTTACGCCTACAGCATCTGGTCTTCCTAAGTGGTCTCCCATCCAAGTACTAACCAGGCCTGACCGTGCTTAGCTTCCGAGATCAGACGGGATCAGGCTTGTTCACGGTGGCATGGCCGTAGAATCGTAATTAATATTTAATGTCCTTATTACTAAGTCTTCTCTCTCAGCTTCAGAAAAAGCAACTTTCTGGTTCAGCTTTCTGGATGTCTGTCTCCCAAGGTTAGACTTCTTCATCTCTGCCTCTCTGTTTTTTTTTTTTTTTTAATTAAATTTGTTGGGTGGCATTGGTTAAGAAAATTATATAGGTTTCAAGTATATGATTCAATAATATATCATCTGTATATTGCATTGTGTGTTCACCACCCAAAGTCAAATCTTTTGCCACAGTATATTTGACCTCTTTTACCTTCTATGTGACCGGAGGTTGGTCTTGTACCCCAGGCCCAGGGGATCATTCCTGGTACTACAATTCCAGACGTCCCTTGACTGAGTCCTGCATTCCTGGCACTGGACAATTTTCATTCAGATTTGTGCTTTGGTTCCTAAGAGTTAATAGCAGTATAACACAGAAGTTAAGAGCAGAGATTTGAGTCTCAAAGTTGTTCTGGGTTCAAATCCCTCTTCCCCACATGTTATTTTGTGGCCTCTGAAAGTCACTGGATCTTCAGTTTCAGGTTTCTTGTGTGGAGATTATAATCTTCTAAACTATATAATTTTATAATATATATATATT
>JAQQSQ010000802.1:0-13740 GCA_028627145.1 Eidolon dupreanum
CAAGCCTGTATTACAGAAAATGTTGGAGGGATTTCTTTAAGAAGAAAAACATGTATCAAAAACAGGAATAAAGAATGGTAATAACTACATTCCTATCAACAAATACCTCAAATGGACAAGAATTAAGTCCTGCAACCAAGAGATAGGGTGGCTGAATGGATAAGGAAAGAAGACCCCTATGTACGCTGCCTACAGGAGACTCACTTCAGATTAAAAAACACACACAGACTAAAAGGAACGGGATGGAAAAAGATATTGCTTTGATGGACCTAGAGGGTATTGCGCTGAATGAAATAAGTCAGATAGAGAAAGACAAATACTACACAGTTTCACATACATGTGGAATCTAAAGAACAAAGTAAGCAACAACAAAAACAGAAATAAATTCATATATACAAAGAATATTTTGAGAGCTACTAGATGGGAGGGATGTTCGAGGGGACAGTGCAAAATGTCAAAGGGATTAAGAAGTACAAATGGATAGATACAAAATAGTCATGGAGATAAAAGTGTAGCATTAGGAAAATAGCCAACCATTTTGTAATAAATATGCATGAGGGAAGAAGGTTACTAGATTTAGTGTGGTGATTACTTTGTGAGTTATACAGATCTCAAATCACTATGCTATACAACTGAAACTAATATTTTATGGCAACTATAATTGAAAATATTATTTAATTTTACAATGTAAATATTAGCAACTAATTTGTCTATTATATTTCAATAAAGCTGAAAAAACATAAGAAGGTAACATAAAATATTAATGGCAAATATACAGTCGAAGTTAGATTCTGTATTATGGTAAAAGCGGTGCATAATTTAGTTATAACTCTAGTTTAAAAGTTGAAAAACAAATGTAGTAAAAATAACCATAACTACAATAATCTGTTATTGAATACACAATATGAAAAAGATGTAAACTGTAACATCAAAAATCTAAAATCTGAAGGGGAGGAGAAGTAAAATTGTAAACTTTAGTAACGCTCTATAACTGAACTCTCATCTAAGCAGATTTCTAAAAGTGAGATGAAAAGTGTGACCTATGAAGAGGCACACTACACTTCAAAAGAACTACTTGGCTGCCGCAGGTCACAGACCTCAAGCTTTTGACACAGTCGCAGCTGGAGTGAAGTGTCACTTGCAAAGCAAGCGATGCTGGAGTCATTTGTGCTTGTTGCTTTCTTCTGTATTGTCTATATTAGAAATTTATGTATTGTTTTTGATTACTGTTCGGTCCTTGGGAATGGAGGAGAGTGTTAGAGGAAAAGGCAATTTTTCCTAGAATAGGGCACAAAGAAATATGAGTAGTGAGAAATTAATCAAGCAACTTGATGAAAGGAGAAAGCAAGATTTGTTTCCTAAGCAGGACATTGTATCAGCACTTAAGTGGAAGGCCCCTATTATGCCCGCAAAAAGTACCGGTGCCTGAACATTTATTGTGGTGGGGGTAGGGCATAGTAGCCACCTCTGGGAAAGAAGTCTATGGGAAAATTTCCCCCCTCTCCCTTACCTACTTTACCTTATACAGGAGCTTATATAGATAGAGTTAGAATAGTAGAAGAAAATGGGAAACAAGTGCGATATTATGATCTATCTTTTATAATGAGACTTGCCAGGCAGGGCCCTCCTAGTTGCCTTCTTACCAAGGAGCAGCGTAATAGTTTTAGAAGACAGCTCAATCACCATTATAGGAAAATAAAATGTAAATGCTGCCTTTATGATTATGAGACATAAGAGAAAAGGTCTGTCTCTCACTTTGCTCTGCTTTGTTTCACACATTAATCACAGGAAAGTAATATGATAGGTCATAAGGGTAAGAAAATGAAATATATTATAGGTTAAATATTAAATATAAGTTTGTGGCTTTACTCGTTTCAGCGGTTTGAAATAGAATAGCTTGTCAGTAATAAAATTTATGAAGTAAATAGGGTCAGTTAAGCTGAAATAGGAACAAGAAGAAATTCCTAGGACATAAGATGATTATTATAGGACAATGGGGATCAGGTGTAGGCAAAGAATGAGTTAATGATAAATGTATGAAACAAGCTCATGAAAAAACGATGTTATATAATCAAACAATATATAAACTCTGTGTGTACACAAATAAAGTAGAGAACTGCCTTGCAGCTCAGCTCTCTCATTGTCATTCTTCCTTTGCTGACTCCACGTTTCCTTCAGCCCTGGACTTGGCTGGAGCTGGCCTCCGGCACTTGGCTGTTCTAATTGATAGACAGAAATTCAGGGAACATGTATAAGAATGGATGTGGGATAATGGTGGAAGGACCATAAAGTTGGATCAGGCTGAATTATTAATATGGGTTCATTAAACAGAGATTCTGCATTTAATGCTTCGGATTGGGGCATTAGAAAGGGCTTTAAAAGAGTGTGTGTGTTTGGTTGGCTGAAACATAAACCATCTACGGCAAATGCATTGAAAATGGACCCAGACCTTCCTTGGTTATTGTAGAGAAAGGGATTCAAGGACTTATGAAGATGGTAATGTTAGAGTGAGTTTTTCATTTAAGACCTATTCACCTACACTGGGAGCGTCTAGAGACATACTTTGCCAATACTGTGAGAAACGAATTTATGAGGGGAGTTCCTCAAGTTTTGTGATCACTCTTCTAAGGAAGCCAGACCTCACAGTTTGAACTGAAATCACTGAATTGGGAAACCTAAAAGCAATGGGCGTAGTTGGATCCTGGGGTGTCAGGTCCCAAGTGGTGGCACTCAACTGCAAAAGTCAAGGTGGGTGTGGTTATCATGAAGGACAGTAGAGTCAAAGCAGCAATCAGAACAGTCTGAGCCTGATACCAAAACCAAAGACACAACAGGTAAAGAAAATTACTGGCCAATATCCCTGATACATATAGATCCAAAAATCCTCAACAAAATATTAAGAAACCAGATTTAACAATACTTTAAAAGGATTATACAGCATGATCAAGTGGGATGCAGGGATGGTTTAATATCTGCAAGTCAATCAACATGATACACCACATTAACAAAATGAAAGATAAAATCATATGATCATCACAATAGATGCAGAAAAATCACCTGACATTTTTCAAAGAAGACATACAGATGACCAAGAGGTACATCAAAAGATGCTCAACATCACTAATCATCAAGGAAATGTAAATCAAAACCATGAGATATCACCTCACATCTCTTAGAATGGCTAGTATCAAAAAGACAAATAACAACGGTTGGCGAAGATGTTGAAAAAAGGGAACATATGTGCACTCTTGATAGGGATGTAAATTGGTGTAGCCACTATAGAAAAGGGTATGAAGTTTCCTCAACAAATTAAAATAGAACTAGCACGTGCTCCAGCAATTCCACTTCTGGGTATTTTTCTGAAGAAAACAAAAAGATATATGCATCTCAAAGCTTATTGCTGCATTAAGACATCGAAACAAACTAAGTGTCCATCAATGGATGAATAGATGAAGAAGAAATGGTATATACATACAATGGAATATTATTCAGCCATAAAAAGAAGGAATCCTGCTATTTGTGACAATATGGATAGATCTCGAGGACATTACGCTAAGCTAAATAAGTCAGACAGAGAAAGACAAATATTGTATGATCTCACCTATATGTGTGACCAAAAAAAAAAACCCTGATAGATATAGAGGAGAGGCGGAAGATGGGTGGGGGAGGTTTGGGGAGATGGGAGAAATGAGTGAAAGTGGTCTAAAGGTAGAAACTTCCAGTTATAAGATAAGTAAGTCCTGGGAATGTAATGCACAGCATGGTGGCACTAGTTAATACTATGTTGTATAATTGAAAACTAATAAGAGAGTAAACCTTAAAAGTTCTCACCAGCTATGTGTGGTGATAGACATTAACTAAACTTATTCTGGTAATCATTCACCAAATAATTATGTTTTATATGTAAAACTAATACAATGTTATAAGTCAATTATAAACAAACAAACAAACCAAGGCAAAAAGTCCATATCTTTCACAACCAAACACTCCTAGAAGGGTCAAGGGTATGGTTTAGAGCAGGTGAGTAGCTTTTAAAAACTAGCAATTTCTGCTCTCCACTTAGAATCAAACTAAATTAAAATCTCTGGGCCTGGCACTGGATGTCAGTCTTTTTAAAAAGCAGTCCAGATTATTCTAACATGTGGGAGAGTTGAGACCATCAGTACAGAGCATCAAATCTTGCTTTGCTGTGTCTGTTCCATTCGTGGACTCACATTGCTCTCTCTGAGCACAGGAAACAAAGTGGAGCAGAGGAGGAGTCCAGCCCTAATCTTGAGAACCTGTGAATAAGCTACTTTACATGGCAAAAGGACTTTGGTGATGTAAGTGAGGTTTGGGGCCTTAAAAGAGAAAGGCTATCCTGGATTATCTGGGTGGGCCCAAACAAATTATAGAAATCCTTAAAAGCAGAGCAAGTTACTTTTGTCGTTTCCTTTGAAGAAAAGCTATGATTGAATTTTTATCTGCTCTTTCGCTGCTGTGGAGGATTTAACATGCCTGAATATATTCAAACTATGCCATGCTTATAATATGCCCATTCTTTTGTTCCAAACGTCCAGCAACCTTTTATTTTCTAATTTTAAAGTTATTTTTTTTAAATCTGTTCTCATTTCAAGGTGCAAGACAAACCAGAAAACTTCCTTGGAATTCCAGGCAAGATGGGTTGTTAATCAGCCCCTTTCCACCACTCCCACCTCCAAAGCTGACAGACCCTGGGAAAACCCTTGGCTGGCTACCCACTTGTCAGCCCAGTTTAGCCCAAACCCAGGGTAGTCCTCACTTATAGAAGGTTCTTCAGGTAAATCTAGAGCTCCTCAGAAGCTATCACCCCTCCTGTGATAATGCCAGCACTTCAAACTGATGCATGTGTAGCTCACACAAAACCAGGCACATTGGTTACCACTTAGTACAGCAAAGACTCAACTTAATGCAAAATACTATAGCACTCCCAAGAGTAATGTAAGAACATTCCCAATGTCCCAGCGTATTTCCAAGGGCACAGAAAAATAATGATAGAAATTCAAAACACTCCTGATTTGTTTTGTTGTAGCCGCCAGCCCCTGATAGACACACAGACTACCAGAAATCAATGAGTTATAGGAAACACACTCTTTATTCAGCCAGCTGGGTCTGCCAGGGGTACGCAGACCCCAAATTAAGCAGCCCTGAAATGTAGAGGTACAGGGTTTTTAAGCCCTAAACCCCATTCTTCATCCTGTTTGAACACACAAGTGTATTTTTCTTCTTTTTACTGTCAACCCACAGGTCGGTTGTGCAAGCGGAGGGTACAGAAGCAGAAAGTTTATTGTTAGAGCATTATGTTCCCATGGGCAATAGCCAAACAGTAATTTTCCAGCCAGCACAGTTTTAAGTGTTTAGGTCAGGATTATCTTACTTGTCTTTAAAATTATGAACTTTCTGCAGCATGAAAGGCTGAGGCATCACCATTGTTTTCCTGAAAAGGTATTATTTGTTTTCCTAATTCAAGAGCTTTTTGTTTGTTCACACATGAAAAAAGAAATTGGATGAATAAAACAAACATCGATGAAGTTAAAACAAAGATATTAATGCAGCACTCTTGAAGGTTGGGTAGAGTAAAGAGATTCTTTGTTCATCCTCTAAAATTAAAAGGCCCCAAATAAGGTAGCTCTATTTACCACAGTTTGAAGGAATTTAAAAGGCAAGAAGGAAAAGACAGCAATGAGAAACCTGACCTGCAGTCACTTAGGACAATAAGCAGATTAATCAAGATAAAGATAGATTAACAAGGCAGAGTAGATTGGCTCCACCTCCAGCTGGGGACCCAAAAACTATATACACAAAAGTGGTGAATGATCTAGGTTTGGAGAAGAGTGGGCAAAAATGTCTAGATTGGCTGCTTTACACAGGAGCCTTGTGGGTCCCAGGCTTGGCTTGTCCCAGGTCTGGTTGTGATCCAGGCTCGCTGCTAGGAATAGGACCGCGGATTTAGAAAGTTACATTAGTGTAGTAGGGTGCCTGCACCCATGTCATGTAAGCAAGATTCAGCTTATTGTATGACGCTTGTGTGGCAGAATATTGTACTCTGTTATATGATATAGAGAGCTTATGCGGTTCCCTAACAAAGCAGGAGCAGAAGCATGTTCCCCACAATAGAAGCATGCTCCTGACATAAAGTTGGTAACTGCCGTTTCATTCTCATGTCGGTCCCTCATGCATTCTTCCAAATGGGCATCTCACCACCAAAACCTTCCCTTCTTGATCAGCTTGGCACTGGCTAAGAGAAAACCCATTGTGGTACCAAACCTGTTTGTGGGCTACAATTAGATTGAGAGAATAGAGAGATATAAGCATTGATAGGATTAAGGTAAAAATTAGGATGAAAATTGGAATGTTTAAACAGGTTTTAAGTGAAGAGATTATATCTCCTTTATCCGAATGTTTTATGGTAACGGATTTTATGTCTGACTTGGGAAAATTTTCCCTATCAAGTATCATAAGATGGAAGGCATGTAAATCCACCCTTCAAGCAACATATATATTGGACAGGCTAAATGGAAACCAAACAGTTATAGAAAGGAAGCTGCAGTACCCGTACAGACAAATTCTCCGTACAGTAGTCCTGTGTGGAGCAGCTACTGGAGCTTATGGCAGAAGCCTCTGAGCACCTCTCAGTCATGACTGTTGGGACTTTGAACTAGAGAATTTCCATTCAAGGGGCAGTTACTAGCTTGCTATTGGACGTTAATTGAAATGACCCCTGTAAAATAATCTTGAAACCTGAAATACATGTGATGTTTTGGATAATGGAGAAACACTCTAACATTGAGGACAGTGCCTAGGAGTTCCATAAAAAGGCAGAAATGGTTCATACAGGATCATGTTAGCAGGAGAATGAATGCAGGGGGGTTAATAATTGTGAGCAGGGAGCCTCTTTTCCCCTGGGATTGACTTTGGAACTGTACAGGGAGCTGCTGGATTCTATTGTTACTTGGACAATATCTTGTAAACAGTTCTCAAGTGACCTACAGAGGGCTGCTTGGTTTATGGGTAACAGTGCTAAGTGAATGGACAACATACTGTTTAGAAGGCTGCTGCTCTGATCAAGGAAGGCAAAACAGATCTGCTCCGTGAGCTGAACTGCATACTGTTTTCCTAACAGTGATGGAAGAATTGAACAATAATAAAAGCCCCTATGGTTTGGTTTTTACACTCTTATGGGCAGTGGCCATGTGGTCAGGCAGAAGAGCAATAAAAACCTGGCCCATTAAAACAATGCCCACATGTGGTACAGTCCTGTGGAAAACATTATGGGAATCTGAGGGGTGCATTAAAGCAGTACATGTTGATACCCATCATTACAACTCCCTTCCAGGTTTAGAAGGTGTTTGGAATTAATGAGTGGGTATCTTGCTTTCCTCACTCGAGGTGGCCATCTGAATCCATGAAGTAAGTGGATATTGGGGGCTGCAGCAATGCAGAGATGGCTGAATCTAGACATATTCCCCTTGCATTTTTCTGAGGCACAAAATACCAAAGAACTGCTCTGTCTGCCAACAAGAGACAGAGACTGAAAATGGCTGTATCGCAGATGCCCTGGGGGGAAGGCCTTGAGCCTGGCAGGCCAGTCAGACTGATGCTGGTAGTTGCAGAGCAGCGGCTACAAATCTGTCTTAACAGAAGTAGACACTGACACTGGACTGGGCTTGGCTTACCTGCTGGTAGGTGCAAATGCTCAGAGTGCTATAAAATAACCAGAACAGAAGACATTACACCGATTTGGACTGCCAAGTCACATTTCTTCAGACCAAGAACCATACCCTACAGCTCATAATGTCTGGCATGGTGTGGATCCCAGGCCTGGCTGGTCCTAGGTCTGGCTGTGATCCAGACTCACGGCTAAGATTAGGACCTCGGATTTAGAATGTCACATTAGTGTAATAGGGTACCTGTGTCTAACATATGTAAACATAATTCAGCTTATTGTATCACGCATGTATAGCTGAATGGCGCTATTATACTCTGACATGTGTAGAGCCCATGTGGTCCCCTGGGGAGCAGGAGGGGAGCACAAGAAGGGGAGCAGAAGAGCAGAAGCAGAAGTACGCTCCCTGTAATAGAACTGCACTCCCTTCAATAAAGTTGGTGCCTGCCGTTTCATTCTCATGTCCGTCCCTTGTGTATTTTTCCAACTGGGTGTCTCACCACTGAAACCTTTCCTCATCAATCAGCTCAGCGCTACCACATGAGCAGAGAGATATCCTCCTCAGAGTAATGGTTTGGTAAAAAACTGGAATGGGCAATTGAAACGTTGGTTGTCTAAAACAAAGTGGCAGGGTTGAGAGTCATGAAGGAGTGGTCACACACCTTCATGAGTGTGTGTTCACACTCAACCTGAACGGGGCTATAAGAGTGTCCCCAAAAGAGAGGTTCCTCTCTTTTCCCTGGTGGATCTGGGGAGAGGTTGGGGAGGATGCAGATACAACTACATGATTTTCCCAAGAGGGGAGGATGTGGGTATGACTATATTTCACCTCAACTTTCTTCCTACCTAATGCCATGATCTCTGAACAGGGCTGCAACTACAAGCGCCAGAAACAAATAATTCCTAAGCAAGAAACTGTACTATATTGTTAACCCTTTATGCAGAATTCCTATGGGGCTGACGGTGACTGCAGCTGTATTGCCTAGTGGTCAGTTAACCCACTAGTTCTGTACTCTGCGACTCTCCCCTCTATGAATGGAAGCGGACTGAGGGGGTGGCACTTGCTAGACAGGTATTGCTGCCTGCAGTCTATACCAGCACAGCAGCCAATCCTAACATCCCTTCCAAAGGTGGAAATGCTTGGTATAAATGTAGAGAATGAGGTATAGTAGCTACAGGTAAAAGAATGAGTAAATGGGTTATGTAACGAGGGAAATCTAATATTACATTACCACCTGAAAAAGGATGTGAGCAAGAGATAATATTGTTTCTAAGCTCAATTACAGCAGATGCCTGAAAGGGTGAAGCCATGTATAGCTGAGACCATTTCTGCTTTTGTGGCCTGACAAGATTGAATGGAACCTAAAACCTGAGTGGCCTCACCCTGGAAGACATTTTTGTACAATAGGATGATGGACCAGACTAATTTTGAAATGACTGAATGGGACTCAATTAATGTGTCAGCATTTTTTTAACTGCTAAAATCTTTTTACTATAAGGAATCTGTGGGCAAAACCCAGAAGGTATCCTGTGGTATAATAGAAAATATTTGATCTTTGTCCCTGGTTCCTGGCTCCCCAAATCTCTTTAGTGACAAGTGTGTCTTTGAGAGGCTAATGAGATGACTCTGGGCTGAGGGGTACTAGATAGCTTCAGGATGGGGGCTATCCATCAGAAAAACCTAGCTATAATTAGGGGGTTGGAACTTTCAGCCTCACTTCCCAACCTCTGGGTAGAGGGGCTGGAGGTTGAGCTCAATCACCAACCGCCAATGATTTAATCAATCATGCCTATGTAGTGAAACTTTCATTTAAAAAACCCTTAATGGGGTTCAGAGAGCTTCTGAATTGGTAAACGCATGCTCCATCTCCACAGTGACAAAGGCTCCTGCACTTAGAACCCTTTCAGACCTCACCCTATATAACTCTTCATCTGGCTGCTCATGTGTAGCTTTTATAACAAACTGTAATAGTAAGCTTAGCATTTGCCTGAGTTCTATGGGTTGTTCTATCAAGTTATCCAACTTGGGTAAGGGGGGCCTACAACTTAGTAGCCAAGTAAGAAGCACAGGTAACATGGGGACCTGATGCTTGAGACTTGCATCTGAAGTGAGGACAGTCTCATATGAAGGAGCCCGGAACGTGTGGGGTCTAATGCCAACTCCAAGTAGTGGCAGAATTCTCTGCAGGACACCAGGTGGCATCAGAGAATAGGTGCCACAAAGAAATGCGGAGTACGAGTAAGCAAGTAAACCTCTACCTTTTCTCATCCCAGAGCAAAAGATAAGCAAATATAAGCATTTATAACATATCCTTGGGTCTGTTACCAGCTGTTCATGATCCAGACTTTGAGTGGAACTACATCTAAACTAGAAAACTAAGATGGTGTTTTGTTTTTTTGTTTGTTTTTCAGCCTTTTGTGGGGGTCCAATAAAAAAATAATAGATGTTGGAGATTCTCTCCTCAGAAGTACTTCCATGTACAAGGAAATATAAATATTAATATAACACACCAGTGCACACGTAGGCACACTGGAGTCTTTCAGACCTTGGTGTTCTAATCCTAGTAAAAGGCAAAGGCAAGGAGTAACCACCTCACCACCGTACTATGCCACGGCACTTATTTATAAGTATAAACTGGAATAGATAAAATTGGACCCCATAACCAATCATCAAGAGACTAAGTTAAAAAACATCATTTATTGGTTAGCCCCTTTTCTTCCAGCCAAACCTGAGTGCCTACAAAGTATTAGAGAAAGTTTCAGTCTCAGATCTTTGCTCCAAGAATTGAAATTTGTCATTCTTTTTCCATCCCTTCCCCCCCAGCACCTGAACTCTCTTCCTACATTAGGAGACTTCCACACGCAGAGTCTTAGTGGGAGGCAGAGACGACTTTCCTCCATTAAAGTGGGAAACCCACTTTCCCAGACATTCTTGTAGCTGGACCTGGCATGAGGTCAGGCGACTACATGCCAGACTCTAACTCAGGACATGGTGACACAGAGGCTGGAACTGTGCAGAATGCATCTGGCAGTTAACAACACGCAGTTGCCAGAAGCAGCAGCGATAGCGATCTTAGCCCCAGGGTCCACTGTCCAGCATGAGGGATGCCAGTGCTGTGAGCAGTAACATCTGTGCCCAGCAGCGGGGGCAGTCGTCCCTATGTGGGACCCGACCTTAGGTGGACTGCCAATCTGTTCCTGGCTGTGTAGCCTTGAGCTTGTTCTGTGAACTTCCCTAAAATAGTATTAGACCCCACCATTATGTATACGTATGTCTAAATTAGAAAAAACTGAGATTCCATTGTTTGCTCCAAGAAATCAATCTGCGGAATAGTGTCAGAGAGCAAGCATTCAGAGATTTTACTGTACTGTCCTGTGACTCACTTCCTAAATCTTTCACCTGTCTATAATCCCTTGTACAGAAAACACGTAATTATCAACATCACATCTTAATTGACAGTATGTATCCTCCCCTTTTTTTCTGAGGGGCAAAAAACCCACTTTAAAATTTGGATTTAAGAGCCCTCCCACCCTGAACTCTGTCACTGATCTCAGCGTTTCCCAATCTGGCTGAATCTCAGGTTTTTACAAAACACTCAGGACCCTGCTAGACTCACCGTGTTAGAATTAGGCACAAGACCAAGAATCGCTTTTTTAACGAGCCCTACATGTGAGGCTGATGCACAGCCATGTGGGAATCCTGGTCTAGGTTCTTGCTACTATAATTTTGACCTGAAGACCAGCAGCATCAGCACCTTGTTAGAAATCCAGATTCACACCCTCTGCCCCAAACTTTCTGAGACCTAACAAAATGTCCAGGCGAATTCTGTGCACAGAAGAGTTTGAAACTCCCTAGTCTATCTTTCTAGATGTAGAGCCAGAACTGTGCCATCTGCTCTCCATGTGTGTGTGTGTGTGTTTGTGTGTGTGTGTGTGTGTGTGTGTGTGTGTGGTGTCTGATTAGACCACTTGGCATGAGGAGAGGGGAATGGGGAGGGACAAGGTTCAGTCCTGTCCATTTCTCTTTTTTTCTTTTTTTTAGGCGAGGCAACCCTTGGTTGACCTCATAGGTTGCAAGGAGCTTGTCAGCTTACAATCCCTTATTTTTTATTTTTTTTTTACACCTGCAGCACTTGGTCTTTCTAGGTGGTCTCCCATCCAAGTACTAAACAGGCCTGACCCTGCTTAGCTTCTTAGATCAGATGGGATCGAGCTTGTTCAGGGTAGCATGGCCACAGACCATTTCTATCTTATAGCCATCACTCCCTTGGTGACCTCATCCATTCTCAAGGCTTTAAATATTATTTATATGTGTCTTTTGTATTTCTAAAAGACACCTCAGCTCCAACATTTCTTAAAATGAATGCCTGTGATAACCCCCTCAAATATGCTCTTTCCAGAGCCTTCTCCATCTTTGCTGATGGCAACTCCATCTTTCTAATTGTTTCCTCTGAGATTTCTTGTATTCTTGACACATACTCCAGATTAACCCATAGGAAACTCTGTAAAGTCCATCTTCAGAATGTACTCAGAGCCCCTCCACTTCCACTATCTCTACCACTCACCCTGCAGTTTCCTACTGCTTCCCTACTGCTTCCTCTGACATTTGCCTCCTAAGTCTGTTCTCAGCACAACAGCCATAGCGATCTTTTTAAAGAAGTCATACCTGTCCCTCTTCTGTTCTAAACTGTCTTGTAACTCCCACCTCACTCATAGCACAGGTCAGCACCCTCCTAACATCCTCCGGGCCCACGCGGTCTGGCCTTGCCTCTGTCTAATCTCCATTACTCTCTGTTGCAGCAGCGCCAGCCCCCTCCCTACTTCCATAAAGCACAGATACACTCCTGCCCGGGGTGTTCTCACTGCAGGTTCCCCTGCCTGGGAAGAACTTCCCTCAGGCATCCTCCTGGATAATTCCTCATGGCCCTCAGGGTCACCTTTCCACGGAGGCTCACACTGACCTCCCAAATCAAATCGGCCATCTTCCCTGTTCCCACACCCTGACAATCTAGATCACCATCCCCAATATATTTTGCCCATAACACTTGTCCCCTTCTAACATAAACACCTTCCTTATTTACTGTGCTTATAGTATATAGTCTGTCTCTTCCCACCTGAACATATGCTCCACAAGATGAGAAATTTTTAAAATTTTATATCATTGATATTCTCCAGATGCAAAAACTGTGTCACGTATCTGGCAACAATCATTATCAGTTGAATGAATGATCAGTGTACAGCACCTCTCTATTGTTAGAGACAGTATCTTTAATAATATGGCCTCAGATCAAATGCTGTTTTGTGGCAGGTACAGCACAAATTCCACTCACATTGGCATCAATGTCACCTCTACTTTTGTCACAAGTGCTGCTCTGCCCTCTTCCCCTCATCTCTTCCTCCTACACCAACCCTCCTACACACCACAACACACAATTATGTTTATTTCTTCAGAAAACAATGATCTTTGACTTATGGATCCTATTTTTCCAACCAAATAGAAAGTAGACACTCCTTTATAAATCTCTGAGTTTGGACTGGAGCCTGCACTAGAGCTAAGGGTGAGCAAGCAGAGCAGAGTTCCAACAGAAATTTATCTAAGATGAGAGATTACAAGGTCCCTTCTCTCTGCTAATTCTAAATGTTCTGGTTCCTTTGAGAGTTTGGTAAAAGTTGGAAAGAACAATCAAGCCATAGAAGGAGATAAGAGCAGGATAACCTGAAAATTCATCTCTTGATACCACAGACTCCTGTGTGCAGGGACCACTTCAAGCCTGGTGGGGACAATGAAAAGGAAAACACCCCTGCTGATGACAGATAGGAGACACCATAAGGAAAATGAGTCTAGGACTCCTAACAAGAACAAAAACAGTCATATTGCTCTATGAAAACAAACCAACAAACAAAAACAAACACCCAGAGGATGGGGGTGGGGGCCGGACCTAGGCCTGAGACTAGGCGGACACAGCCACATGAAGCCCTCACTGACCACAGTTCTGGAGATGTTCTTTATTAGAATCATTTACAAGGCCTGGGTGATGTTTGAGTCCCTGTGATCA